>JAQIWR010000029.1:0-40268 GCA_034695945.1 Glomeris hexasticha
GTTTGAACCGCTTTGAACAGTAGGCGGAGCATATAGCTCATTGGGCGGAGCCAAGTCACGTGCTGCAAAAGCTCTATATACTGTAGTATAATTTATTTAGGGGCATATATAATAATTAGTTCAGGGAAATTAATAATCAATAGAACATAGAAAATGTAATTTAATACATTAATTAATAAATAATAATATTGTACATGAAATATATTACATCATAAAGTGCATTAATTTAAAAAACACAGTTTGAATATTTTAAATGTTCCCAGGAATGGGGGAAAAAAACCCATGTGACTTCCGCGAAAACCATCTATAAAATAAGCTGAATAGATAGGTGGAAAAAAAGGGAATGGCCCGTTTTGGTGCAGCCGTTTTGATGTGTGATCATTTTAGTGTGGGCCAATTTGGTGCAAGTTCATTTTGGTGCATTGCCATATTGGTGCAAGGCCAGTTTGGCGCTGGTACGTTTGAGCGCAGGTATGTTTTAATGCAGTTCTGTTTTGGTGCAAGACTGTTTTGGAGCAGTTACGTTTTGGTGTAGAAATTTGTGTTGGTGTAGCGATATGTTTTATTACGTATTTCGATTTGTAAATAGTATTTTTAAAGGGTTTGAACAGTTTTATTAAAAGTTTCGATTTAGATTATACTATTACAGTTTGGGGTTATCCACCTAAATTGCATACGGCTGGTGCTTGAGGAGCTGATAAGTTCAGAGTAATCTGTTTGTGTAGCAAAGTTTTATTGAGTTAAACAAGTCTGTAATAGTATAATAGTAACTTAGCTACCCATGACAGTTCCCTCTGCATTGTACAATGCATTCCGTATTAGGATAATGTAAATCAATTTTTTATATAAAATTGTATAAACAGTTTCAAGTGTTTACAATAACACTGTTTAATATGACACTGTGCAATAACCCTTTAAAAATACTATTTATTACAAATCGAAATATGTAATACAACACATCACTACACCAACACAAATTCCTACACCAATACGTAACTGCTCCGAAACAGTCTTGCACCAAAACATAACTGCACTAATACATACCTGCGCTCAAACGTACCTGCACCATACTGGTCTTGCACCAACATAGCCATGCACCAAAACAAACTTGCACCAAATTGGCCCGCACCAAAATGATCACACACCAAAACGGTTGCGCCAAAATGTCCACGCCAAACCGGCTGCACCAAAACGTTACGGACCCGGAAAAAACGGGAGTGGGCTCTTATACAGACAGCTATGGCTGCTCCTCCTAACCAAGGTTATTACAGCTCATTGTCCTAACTATTCAATTCATAAGACCTATATATAAAAGATAGGGAACCACCGGACCAGGTCAAGACTAAAACGGCGTGGTTTCGAACTTTGTCAGTTTCAGTGCTTGTCTGTCCATAGACATATATATGTCTAATGGTCTGTCCAACGAGCTATATAAAAAACTCATTGGTCTGTCATTGGCTGTTTGTTGATAGATGGAGATTCATGCAATGCTGCCCCACAAGAGTTGACCCTCGGCAGCCCACGATTGTGACGCATGCTACTCTCCAAACAGGGTACCATCTGGCTGACCAGGTGCAGGAATCGCACTGCTGGCACCCTGTTTAGAGAGTAGCATGCGTCATAATAGTGTGCTGCCGAGGGTCAACTCTTGTGGTGACTACTAACCGCAGCCATTAGTAACAGCAAGAGCCTCAACATAAAAAATCCCCAAAAATCCCCACAAAACCTCAAAATCCCCACAAAAATCCCCAAAATTATCCCCAAGAAGTCCAAAAATCCCTAAAGTGTGTGCAAAATCCCTACATCTGGCAACGCTAAGACGGAACAAGGACATGATGTGGAGCAAGGCCCTTGTGTGGAGGCTATGACGTATGCTACTCTGAACAGGGTGCCACCCGTACGGCTCTTCCCGATTTTTGGAGTGTGCGAGCGAAAGCTATCCTCCCCATGCTACTGTAAGGAAGCCGGATGCAGGCGCGGAGGAGGCGTCATGAAAAAATACATCTAACACACACCCTACACAATCCCAAATCCAATTTGTAACATAGTTGTGAATGTTTTATCACATTATGACGTCACAATGTTCTGTCTTTTAGTTATATAGGATTATATAGGATATATAGGATGCGGTAATCAATGCATCTGGTTATATGAAAGATGTAGACGATAATCTGGCACAGAGCATGCAATTTTAGGTATAATGTCAACATTTAACAAATCTGGCAATTACTTGTATACTACGTTAGGGCCGAGAAGGTGAATGGATGACACCAAGATGATGACACCTATATCACCCAGGAGGATACTCACAACAAAAGAGCCGTTAAATGGCGAACAGAGCCACTAGGTGGTGCTGAAGTGCCCTCCTGGATTGTATAGTCAAGGTTGGTGGCGATGATGGAAGTGGTAGCAAATCTACAATCGACACCTTTTATAATGCCTGAAAACCTGAACTTCGACTGCAAGCTCAAGAAGTTTCACAATCATTAATTTACATATTTATAGTCACACCACTCTTGGTCATCACACGCAATCACCAACCAACTTGTTCTCCCTGTAAACAAAGACATGTGCTCACAGCAAGTAAATAAACACATGTGCCACTAGCGCCACCTATACAGAAATGTCTGCAGGCTTTCCATACATAGTGTAATCATATAGGGTCTTTTTTTCTTCAAATGGAATGCATATTATTGTTTTAGTTTGAAGCCAATTATATCCTTAAAAATTACCAAAACGGTATTGTAAAATGGAGATTTCTGCATTAATTGGACAATAAAAACAAGTCAGCTCTGCAACTTATAGAATATAATTTAATTGCATTGTATATTGTTGATATTGTATGGCTCATTTGAATGAAATAAGTAGCTATGAAGTGTATCTGAACATAAATCCTATGATGATTGAAGGTCATTGCTGCTGCATGGTACACAGAATCAACCTAAATTTATACGCAATAAAAACCGTGTTCACGCGAAAAGCATAATAAATTGCGGAGAAAGTGTGCACACATTTATTTAATTACAATAGCGTAAGTAGGAAATCCTTCGATGTGCGCTTTATAGTACAATCCGGAGTCGCTGTGTCATCAACAGAAACAAAAAATACAAGAACAAAAAGGCATGGCATTTGCATGATTTGTCGCAAGATGGTCTGAGCATCACAGGGAACAATATGACACCTACTGTTTCAATCAAATTCTTTCGGGGATAATATTTAAATATGATCGGGGAGAAGAAACAATTCATCCGGAAAGGGCATCATGGGGCACGAGGTTCGAGGAATGGACAGGGATCAAATAAAAAAATGAACATAGCTACCATCGATTGCTACAGGTTTAAAAATGTACCTTATGGACAAAAACTGGAGACCTTCGGACGAGAGATACCTCGAATAGATGGATGCCACGATTTCAACCGTTTGGTTTTGTTCGCCTATACACAAGATGCGGCACAGCCATGATATATAAATTACAAACTACACTCCATGGCCTAGGAAAAAAACCAACTCAAAATGAGACATGATCCTTTGGGCCCATCATCGTCGAACAATGACTTCCCTCATTTTCTGAACGAATCACCTTTGGCTGACTTTCCTCTTGCTTTCCTTCAAATCCCCCACTCTCCATCTCTCTCTCCCTCTCTTCCTCTGTAACATATTTTATTTCCATATACAGAGATCGAATTATACAAGGACCGGAGAAATTCAATTCAACCAAACGAGGGAATGAAGTCGGCGAGAGAGAGCGAGACGAAGAGTGACCGGGAAACAAGGGCTTGCCGAGAGGATGAGGAAGGGGACACGTTCAAGGTATAAAATAAAACATCTTAAAACGTTCTTTCAAAAATCTTATTTTGTTCTGAAAAAACCATTGGCATTAATATACATTACCGAGGCCCGCCAACAAAGTGCGTGCCTCGTATGTCCATTTTCCAGTGCCCTTTATCTTGCCAGCAGCGACATTTCCATCACGCACACCACCACTTGTCCTAAGTAAACTTCCATTATTCCTCGCACTCTAGGGGTACTCGTCATGTCACCCATACCTTATCTTATTCTCCCGGACTGGCAGGAGGAGGCGATGCTCACCGACCGTAAATCGTGTATCGCTCGCTCGTTCAAATCCTATCGAGTTCTTCACCGAATCGTACTTGACACGCACCCGCAAAACACCAACAGAGACCATATTACATATCTACTACGAACTTTGTCAAAGGGTCCTGCGGCGTTAGCGGCGCCACTTCCGAGTCCCCATCGTCCCTTATAAGCAACAATTCCGCCCCGGATGGACTCCGATGCGATGCGTTAGTCATCTGCGGAAGCATCATGTCCCCACCTGTAATCAGCACACTTTCCACCGACGGCAACCCACCACCACCACCACCACCACCGGGGCCTCCGTTGGCCCCGGATGGAACTTGTCCGGCAGCGGTAGAAGCAACGACACCGGCCACCGTTTGATGTTGTCCGGGATGTGGCGAGTGCGTTGGATGCGGAGAGTGGGTTGGGTGAGGCGAATGAGACGGATGGTTTGGATGCGGCGAATGGGACGGGTGCGGAGAATGCGTCGGTTGCGGGTGGTGCGGGGAAGGTACGGGTTGGTTCCTCAGCGACGGTGAGGGTGCCGGTGCGGGGCCCCCTTGCGACGTCGGTTGGCTCCTCGGGGACGGGATGGGCTGCGGGGACCTCACCTGCTGCTGTAACAACGTGCCACCAGGGCCCGGTCCGGCACCAGGTGGCGGAGACCTCACTTGTTGCATCAGTTGCTGCTGCGGCGACGGAACCGGTTGCTGCTGCTGTTGCTGCGGGTGTCCCAGCATACCTTGCTGCTGCGGACTCATCGGAGGATGAGGATGTCCCGGCGAGGACACCATCTGCTTCATCTGTTGCTGCTGCTGTTGCTGCAACAACATTTGCTGGGCTGCCGCGGACTGCTGTTGGAAGGCAGTCTGTCCGTACTGGTTCTGGCCTGTGGGACCGTCGGCCTGGAAGTTTTGGTGTTGACCCGCCGGGTTAAAGTTCATACCGGGGTGTGGCTGTCTTAGTTGCGGTCTTTGAGCATGTCCGAACGGCGGTGCTTGAGGCTGTTGGAACTGCCCCTGTTGTTGTTGCTGCTGCTGTTGTTGCTGCTGCAATTGTTGTTGCCTTATTGCATGCATCTGTTGTTGCTTCAGCCACTGCTGCTGCGAAGTCATCGCAGCCATCTGTCCCTGCTGAACTCCCATCCCAGCTTGCATGCCACCTTGTATTGCACCGTGCATGGCACCTCCCATTGCGGGTGGCATCCCCGCATGCATGCCTGAAGGTCCTCCGCCAACATTCACGTTGCCAGCCATCCCTCCTCCTTGCATGCCAACCTGCATACCGCCTGGCTGCTGCTGCTGCTGTTGTTGCTGCATACCTACTTGCTGCATCATTTGCTGCTGCTGCTGCTGTTGCTGCTGCTGATGTTGGGAAGCACTCCTCTGTTTAAGGAACGCGGCCATCAGTTGAGGATTTGATTTGAGGATTTGAAGCACTTGTTGTTGTTGCTGTTGCGATGTCGGCGATTTCAGTGTCTGTAAAAGTTGCTGTAGAGCCTGCGGATGATGTGCAGCTCTCGGGGGTAGTCCAGGACCACCTTGAGAAATTGGAGGACCCATTCCAGGACTTCCTTGATTGGGAGGGACACCGCCAATCATAGGATTCTGTGGTACAGATTGCCTCAGAATAGCAACAGCCTGTTGCTGTTGTTGCTGCTGCTGCTGTTGTTGTTGCTGCTGCTGCTGCTGTTGTTGTTGTTGATGTTGCTGCTGTTGGTGCTGCTGCTGTTGTTGCTGCTGTTGTTGTTGCTGTAACTGCTGAGAAACCTGCTGCTGCATGCTCAAATTCTGCTGATGTTGCATTGGTCCAGGTTGAACGTATCGGTTGTCCCACTGGCCAATCCCTGGCATCATTCGGTTTCCAACGGCTTGCATTTGGTTCGGAGGTTTCTGCACCTGTACATAATTCAAACAGCAATTAACTCAGATTCAAATTCCAAACATTTTCTACACTATTTCACCTAAACAGAGCTACACAACTACTCTCAAAAGCCTACCTGCTGATGCATTTGAGCCACTCCAGGTCCCAACGGAGACGGATTGCCTTTGCCGTATCCAACTGCACCGACGTGATGACCGACTCCACCACCAGGAACGCCACCCATTCCTACCGTGGCTACCGGGACCATCGACTTGGCAGCGGTCGCCTGCACTTGCTTCACCGCGTTGATGGCAGCCACCGGTGGTCCCGCAGTGGCGGGCTTCATGCCGATGCCTTGCTGAGTGCCAGGTGAAACTGACAGCGGACACGGGGACGGTTGTGACGGCAGTTGTCCCGGTACACTTTGGGAACCAGCCACAGCTCTGTTTTGCATCGTTGTCATGCTTGAAATACGCCTCTTTAACATCTGCTGCTGCTGCACCCTCTGCTGAAGCTGCTGCTGTCTTAGTTTATGTTTGATGTTTACGCAGAAAGGAACGGGGCATTTTGTTTCCTGCATTACAAAAAACAAGTATGTCACGTTACAATTCCACATTTACGTATAAACCTCGTGGAGTACACAAAAATTTCTCACATCGCAGTGCTTAGCATGGTAACAGCACAAAGCAACCAGTTGCTTGCAGATCGGACAGTTGCCATTCGTTTTCCGTTTGCAGCTCTTCGTGTGTTGCACCACCCGCTTCATCTTCAGGCAACTCGGCAACCTGCAGTTGGCATCTCGGCACTGGCACGCGTGCACCAGAGATTGGATGCATCTCTTGATGGACAACCGTCTCGATTCGTTGGGGTTGCCCTGCTTCTGATCCGTCGATGAAGTGCCATCGTCCAGGTCCAAACCCAGCCTCTCCATCCTGTGCGGATGGTCGTCCTTCTCGTGGCAAGGTACACAGAGATCGAAATCCTGCAAGGAATAAGGTTGGCGGTAAAACATGCCCAAATAGAAGCCACCAATCTACACTACAGGACGACGGTACTCACATCGCAAACGGTGCAATGGTATCTCGTTTCCACGTGGGTCTTGCAGTTATTGCACGTGTACACAAATCGGTCTTGGCCTTGATTATGCAATTCGTATAGCATGGCCATGGTAGAAAATTTCGTTCTTCTCAACGAAGAGAATTCGTAATGCTTGTCCCTTGCCAGGGTAAGGAAGGCGTCACGACCGTCCATTAGATCACAAGGAACCGAAGGATCAGGGTCATTTACACCTCCAAGACTTATCGCAGCTTGTGCCGAATGCAACCGAATAACGAAGAACACCTTGAAAAATAATGAATTTTTTTACATATCTTACTGCCACTCAACACCAGCTTGTTTGACACTAGGAAGAATTAATTTCGTTGAAACTCACTTCTTTGTGCTTTTCCATGGTTGAGTATATTTTGGCGGAGAGATCATTTCCAACTTGTGGCGCGTTCGACTTCTTGTTGTTCTTTCTTTGGCTACTTTTGTTTTTATTCGACTTCTTTGCCTTTTTCTGCCCTTTCTTCTTTCCCTGCAATCCCAAGCAAACATCCCACTTCACTTTAAATCACCTATCCTGAACTTGGAATTTGCCAGAGTTTAAAGAATCTAAGTGAGCCGGCGCAGCATCACCGATCCCTGATAAAATAAAACTCCACTCACATCTCCAGATCCTTCACCATCTCCTTCGGTGGTCCCAGCCGCGGCCGCAGCTGCCGCCGCCGCTGCTGTCGCTTCCGCTTGCTTCCTCTTCTCCTCTTCCTCCTGATCCAGTTCCTTGATGCTTTCCTCGAGTACATTAGGCCAGAAGTCACCTTCAAAATAAGGCAGCTCTGCGGCACTGCTCAGATTGTCCTCCATCGCTTGTTTCAAAATATCCTAAATCCCAGGTACACAATAACAAATTTAAACGTCATTCTGGCTAATAATTTGCAGAACCAATGTAATAACTCACCTTATAATCTAATACTATCCTCTCGATGATGCCTTTATCCAGCATTTTCTTGTACCACTCCTGCAGTCGCTTCGGCTTTGGTATTTTCTGCTCGGGTGGGTGGCAGTGAAAGATGTAGTCATCGCCTTCACTCGGTGGACATGCCCATATATGCGCCATGGTGTACCTGCCATCAATTTATTAATCTTGAGTCGATTCCCTTGCTACTTCGATATATTACTACACGCAGATAACTTACCCTAGGGCCTTCACATACTCCAGGTATCCCAAAAGTATCTCATGGTACACTGCTGTCCTGTATTGCTTGGGTCGAAAGAAGTGAACCGAGTCCAGGTACGCAATATAAACACGCCTGTTAATATTATAAACCAATGATTAATATACACTAGCACTTGCATTGAATTGCAATAAAATGAGATGAGATTGAGCAAAAACCTCGCATTCGGCTGCGGACAATTCGATCCGTATTCTTGAACGTGCATTCCAAAAAAGCACACGTCAACTCCATCAATCTCCTCGAAGGCAAACAGAGCTTTCGCTCGATAAGGAAACGTCTCCGAAAGTTCTCCACTGTCGACAAACCTAATTCAAGTGACAATAACCTATTAAAACTCTAATTCATAGCATTTCCAAACATATTCTATAACAATACATTTAACAAGCAAAAAATACATTTCAATCATGCCATGTAAAAAAAAAAACTATGTTACCTATTCTTCATTCCAGGTTTCACTTCCACTATCTTGTCAGAACTGGATACAACCCTGATCATCACTTCACCAGCTCCAGTGTCTTTCTTTTTAAGAAATCCGTTCACCCTGCCTTCGATGAATAACGCTATCTTACACGTAGGCAACCCTGTTATAAACACAACACTATTTATACCGCAATCCAGGATAAAATAATATCATACTGATATAAAACATCCAACTGACTCTTCGATGTGAACTTGTTTTCCTTCCTTTTAGTTCCCTTTGACTTCAGACAGTTCTCGCAAGTAAACCTGTAGGAAAACATCAGCTTTGTTAAAGCATCAACCGCTAAACATTCAACTGCTGAAATTGTATTATTAATTACCCGCCGGGCCATATCGAATCCATGTGCAGAACACAGATTTGATGAAGCTTCCTTCCACACTCGATACACTCAACAAAACTGCACAAGAGAATGCAAAAAAGAAGCATGTTAATTAAAGTGCCCTAACAATAAAAATCCTTTGATATTCAAATCTGGAAACTTACGGCTCCAAATCCAGCGCATCATTCTTCAGCTCGCTGAACTGGTCTTTTCTGATGGACCTTTGGTTGGAAAGAAATAATTGCATTGGGTTATTGTCGTATCAACAATACATTAGGTGGCTTAAACATCAAAATCCGAGCTTACGTCTGCGGTTGAGTTGGATCATCACCGAGGGTGACAGTGTCACCGGGAATCTCCGCGAAACACTTCTGGCAGAAGGTGTATCTATCAGAGACAAGGCCATAGTGCCGTGAGCTACTCCGCGTGATAGTCCAGTGTCACGTGTTCGAAGCGGTGGATCGCAGATGGCAATTTAGACGTGCAATAGTTTCACGATTGCGGGTCGCAGATCATTGATTTGGGATGAGAAAAATGGGCAAAAAATCGTCGGTTGGGGATTGCAGCCAGTTATGTCATCATCAACAAGCAACAACAATGCACAACAAAACGCAACACAAATTGGCACACAACAACAAAAAACCGTCGCAATAATCACAACGATCAAAATGAAATGTAATAGCAACAGCAATAATAATGAAAACCGTGCTATACCAATTAAAGCCATTTTTCAATTCAGTTTACGTGTAGAAACAATTAGCAGATTAATTAACAAGCCACGTGCAATTATACCCAAGCAGCAGTCATAATTATATCAGCACCAACTAAATCAATACATTACATTTTAATTTATATAATTTAATTTAGCACTACACTGGCAAAAATACCAAAAGGATCATGCAAATGTAAGAATTACCAATCACCAAATTATTTATAAGCATTTTAATAGTGTTGCAACCGCTAACTAATCTATAAGTGCAAATTACAGCAAACACAGGCAAACAAAGAAGCAAGCACCTCAGTTGGGGAAATGCAAATATTTCTGTCGCAAAGTTGTCATCATGCACAACTGCACTAAACAAGCCGACATTATGCAGCCTTGTAAAACGTTACTCAAATATGATTACAGAAAATGGTCCATTCTTTCGGTTTGTGACCCCACATTACGCGCAGGACATATTACAAATGAAATACTTGAAAGAAACGGTTCCCTGTAGTTGTTTGTCATAAAGCCAAATGTCATGCTAGAATTGACTGGAATTCATAATCCTTGTACCAAACTCCCAGGACTATCCAAAATTGGGAAAAGGAAAGTATACCGAATGAAACTGTAACACCTCTTTAAACGTGCAACTATTTTGTCACGGACCACCCAAAAAAGAGCATTATGGAAGAACCACGGTTTGAATCTCTGCGCCATCGGGTATCGAAGAAACACACAAATATTGAGAATACTATCTATCACCGTACCGGTTTTGGTAACTCCAATACTTGGCATCTCTTGGAATGGTACACAGCTGCTTTCCGTAGCAGCACAATACTTGAGGGTTGAACACGTATTTGCGACCGCAGCAGTAGCCCAAAGACTGCATCACAGGGTCGATTTCTTGCTCAAACACTTCGGACAACTGCACGAGGAAGCATTCATGTCACTGACAAATTCTCAGTCAAGAAACCTCTTAATTTTTTTATACCTTGGTGCAATAACGGTAAACACGTGAAGTTTTCCTGTTATAAAGCCACGCATTGTCGAACATGAGCCAGACATCGTCCACGTACTGCCAAGGGTCCTGGTATTGTCCCGTGTCCAGCTTTCTCTTGATCGTCGATAGGTCCATCGGTCTCTTTACGATGTCAAAATAATCCTGCTTGTGCGCAAACAGTAAAGTTAATCTCCTTGCCAACGTACACTGGACACGGCGTGCCGTGCTAGTAATACTCACGGGGATTTGAAGCAGGGCCGGGTCCACGGGTTGCCGAAACGGCAACGACTCTGGGTCTTGACGGTACAGCTTTTCCAGTGTCGGCATCAAAGCCTGCCTTAGTTCGTCAGGCTTGAACACTGTTAATTAAACAAACACCCGATTGGGACGACCTCTCTCCCGAGTTTACAGAGTCATTCATATCATTATTTGGCAACAATTCTTGTTACCTTTGCCTTTCTTCGGACCCTTCGGCTTGGTGGATGGGGTCATCGAGTCGGACCTCATGTCGCCCTGCGACGAGCTTTCTCCGCCACTTGATGTGGACGGTTCATCTTTTATTGACATGGGCTCATCTGGAAAGCGTACAAATAATTTAACACATATTCAAACAATACATTTAACGCTTTATACACGTGTCAATTACCTTTGATGATTGGAGTGGACATGGACGTGGGTGTCATCATATCGTGCGGTTCATGCTTGATGTCCATCCGCGTCTCCACGCTGCCAACGCTGCCCTTGCCACACCCCGCCACGCTGCCTTTCCCGCATCCGGCCACACTGCCCTTTCCTCCGCCGAATTTTCCCTTGCCGTAACTGTCACAATCCTCCGGGATGGACTCCATCTTCACATCGTTGTGCTCCTTCGCCGAGGCTTTCGCCATAGCCGATGCTGCTGCCAACGCTGCCATCTGACTATTTGGTGTTGGCGTCCGGTTCGGTGTCGAGCTCTTGTTCGACTGCGGTGTCAAAGCCGGCCTTATCTGTTGAGAGTTAACACCGGTCATCGATTTCGGAGTGTGCTGCGGCGTTAGCTGCTGAGCGGGAGTACGGGGCATGGCTAATGTCTTGCCGTCTTCGGCACCCAACGACTTTCCTTTTGGGGTTTGTGCCTGATTCAAGGCAGGGGGTGGGGGAGGTGGAGGTTGTGGGCCTGAACCGTTGCTCGAGGAATTTCGGTCAGCGGCTGCGCTTGCCGCAGCAGCCATCACTGCGGCGATGCAAGACGAGGATGAGGATGGAGGTTTGGGTAATTGTACAACAGGTTTTGGTGGCTGCTGTTGCTGAAGCAAGCCCTGGGATGTCTGCTGCTGTTGTTGCTGTGGCTGCTGCTGTTGTGGCGTTGGAGGTGGCTGCTGCTGTTGTGGCGTCGGAGGTGGCTGTGGCTGTTGTTGCTGTGGAGGTTGTGGCTGCGGTGGCTGTTGAGGCGGTTGTGGTGGTGGGGCAGGTGGCGGTAGTGAGCTTTGCTGCGGAGAAGCTTGTGGTTGCTGGGGAATAGGTGGTTGCGATTGTGGTTGTATTGCTTGCAAGGAAGGTTGCGGTTGCGGTTGCTGCTGCGCATGAGGAACCGGAGCTTGCGGCGGCTGAGGTTGCGATTGTTGCGGCGGCTGCTGTTGCGAACTCAGGGCAGGGTGGCCAAGAGGTTGCTGCTGGGCAGGGGAAGCGGCTGAACCTGGGTGCTGCGGTGAACACATGAGCTGCACACACGAAATCACCATTTGTACTAACCATCCACATCATTACTTCATTCACGATTTAGAAATAAAAAGGTATTCTCCAATTGCACAATGTGTACCTTGGCTACACGGAGCCGCTCGTACAAATAACACTTTTGGTATTGAAAAAGTTGTGTCCGTACAAATAGTACATACATCTAAAGGTAGTTAGTTCTGAAATATTTCTGAAAACAACAATAGAGTAGGTGCGGCTTATTTTGCCGGCAGCCAATAGCAACCATGAAAACTCAATTGCTTCAGCAAGAAAGACTTTAGCGGATAAAACATTAAGAGACAAAAAGAAGCTGCTACCCTCACAGGCAAACAGTGCAAATGGAGAAAATACATATTTAAATCAAATTGAGATGTACCAGTTTAACTGTTCACCGTAACAGATTCACATTAGTTACAAACCATCAAAACTTACAGTTTAAGAAACAAAAGCACTAAAAAGAACTTGGAAATGATAGGAACTGTATAAAACATGAGCAGCTGTTCTTGACATTTTACAATAAAAGTTAGAACAAGATGATCAGTTTATCATATCTCCAGCAGCACCTCACCCAACGTTCACTTTACACCCCGCAGCAAAAGTCAGCACAGAAGCGAAACAAGCATAAGTGGAATGTGCAAGAAGCATTATAGTTAAGCTGTATAAAGGCAGCGTATGATCATCACGAGTGCAATCGTATCAGAATATTTGATGGTGGGCTTTCCCGCAACAGTACATATATCAGGGCAACATCATCAGTCATGTTTGGACACAGTAGGAAACATTTATAAGCAATTACGCACCTGAGATCGTATAGGATCCGGTGTCATAACCGTGGGAGGATGTTGCACATTGGGCGATGGATGTTGGGGCATCCGCGGCTGTATTTTGAGACAGGAACAAAAATGGCAGTTAACAAAATACGAAACAGAGTTCGTACTGCACAATTAATTTTGGAGATTAGAAAACTATACTTAATATCTAGGCAAATTACAGAGACATCAGCAGCTTTTCATTTCAAGGTTAATGGCATTTGACATTTGTTTCATAACGTTACTATTACACTTCTACACAATGGAATTCTAAACTATTAACAGAAGAATTTTAATGAGGAAAACCAACCTGAGGAAGTTTCTGCTGGGGTGGTAAGCCGTGAGTATATTGCGGCGTTCCAGGACCACCTTGCCGTGGCGAAACCATCTGAAAATGCAAGAAAAACACACTGTGTATCAGCCAATGCACATAAGCTAACTCTATAAAAAATATTGGTAATGGTCTTTACCGAGACAAGCCCGGATGGGGACACATTTGGTTGAGGGACACTCATTGGTGATGGCAGCGACTGTATCATATCTCCTGGTGACATATTCGGCTGATTTACTACTCCAACGCTAGAAGCTGCGCTGCTTTGACTTTGTCCAAAAGGTAACTGGTTCTGCGCTTGATGTGGCACGTACAGATCTCGGTTGGCTGTCATGTTTGGAGGTGGAGGCGGATGGATGTTACCTTGGGCAACCGTTAAGTGACTCAGAGCATTCGGGACATTTATATCTGAAAAAGTACAACAAACCAACAAATTAAACATCATCAAATTCATTGAAATACATTCAATGTATTAATGAAATCTTCACATTAGCAAGCATTCTTCTAAATATATTGCAACTTAATTAATGTCAGCACCTACGTAATTATAATGGAAGTTCATGTTTGTTAAAGCATTGAAATGTACTACAGTTTAAATATAGACTTTGAACTTTGGTGGGTATTTTATTCATACGTTTTCCACCCAAAATTTCATACCAGTAATATGGAAAGCAGTTATTATTTGCAAGATTATTAACGTTATGATTACCAAGCTCCATTAGGCAGGCATTGTAATATCAAGTAATTGTGTTTTGAAAAACGACATCATTGGAACTTCATTTAGAAAATCAAAATATTGTGAAACATATAATTTGTTACAATAACATGTATCTGGAGTAAATATGTTTTTACCAGTTACATCCAGGTGCGCATTAATTACAATTCCTATACAGTATCTGAAAAATATTTGGAAGAATTTAAACAATTCCAAAAAATTGTCAAAGTTCTGTGTTCACAATTTAAATTTAAACCTTTGAAAATAGATATAAATTATATTAGACTAATATTCAAATGAAAGGGAAATAAGTCATGTGGAAATTTTCACATAAGTTAAACTTGCATATTTCCAGGTTGAAGGTCAACTGATTACAAAGAAAACTGGCCAACACACAAATTGCAGTTTGAAATTCCCACCTGGAGGAAAAACTGCACAAAGTCCACCCCCCTTTCACCAAAAACCAGTACTTGGCCAATAATTACTAGCCATTTCCTGCTCAATTAAAACTCATTTACATTCAACAATACCTTTGAAAGGAGGTCTCATTGGCACTCCAGACGTTCCAGTGGAAGCAGGACTGCACTGCCTCTGTAGCTGTTGTTCTTTCCTCTTCTGTCTTTTCTCCTCCAACTCTTTCTGGATTTTATATATCTTCTCGGCCAGCAGATGGTAGTACTCGGACTGCAAGTGAGCAAATCTTCACATCGATGTCCACCAAAACCACTAGGTTAAATAACCAACTTACCCTATTATTGGCTAACTCGTACATATCCATTTCCACTTTGCGAGCGTATGCGACTAGATTGTGCATTCTTTTATCGATGAGAGCATCAGGATCACTAGTTGGAAATATTGCTTGCACCCTGTGAGTAAAATTACGTAATTACGTAAAATAATGTAACTTTTTTCCCCTCGAGATTCAACAAATCTAACCAACACAACTCACAGTTTAAATACAAGATGATTCCTTAGGTCTGACGTTACAGAATGGTGCCAGTCTTTGGATCCTTGCTGCAGGGCCACTTGGTTGGTAGGCATGTTGGCCAGACCAATAGCGCCTTGCTGATTGGCCAAAACCATTCCTGCTTGCGCTGCTAGCCTATTGCGTTGGCTGTCTTGACCGTCGCTTGCACTCAGAAAATTTTGCATGGCCTGCATTTGATGTTGCTGCTGTTGCTGAGCTGTCTGCTGATGAGACTGTTGCTGACCACCTTGCACAGACTGGACATTGGCAGCCGCAACAGCCGACTGGAGGTGGACATCGTTCACTGCAATAGCAGGCAAATTATATTTATTATGCAACTGCTCAGATTTACTGCAGAGAAACAGATTTAAACTTATCCGTATTATTTTTTAATTCAATTTACATTGGTATTAAGTCATATGACATGCAAGGAATGGTTCAACTTTCCCATTCAAATTCATTTATTTGTAAGTAAAAAGACATTTTCTCTGACATCACATTCAATCCTTTAGCTTTTATTAATTTATTATAAAAATAAATAGTTATACATAGACAACCATAAAAATAGCAGCTTATATCCTTACTTTTCATTTACTTTATCTTTGAATTTCCTGACATTGCTCAACAAAGAAAATACAGAATACAACTCATAGCTATTGTGAAAAATATTTAAACCCAACACCTCACAAATTGCACAATACTAATAGATTTCATTTATTTTATGAGGATACAGTATGTAAAGTATTTGCAAATAATTTTATTGTTTCAGAAATTTACACCAACCAATTCCTCCTTACCTAAAATTACAACCTGATAATTGGAAATTGAGCTTGCATTAATTTGATATATAAATCAGCAAAGTTCCAGCAGATTAGCAACGTATTCCAAATGAAAATTTGCAAGACTGCATTTCAAATTAAGAGGACACAAAATGTATATTACTTGGTGAAGTGGCCATTGGTCCGGTCGGCCTAACTCTATTGTTCCCTTGATTAATGTGATTGCTGTTGTTGTACGGAAGTCCGAGAGCAGCGTACGCTCTTTGCATGTCCATTGGACCCGGGCCCTGTTGACTGCCCATGTTCTGCACAGCGACACCTGAAATGCCAATCAAAACCAGGTAAACAATAATGCATCATACATATTCCAAATTCCAATGTACCTTTAATCTACCGTTTTGTTTGTCTATGTTTACAGAAAATGTTGCCAATAAATCGTGGCACAGTTATTTACAGCAATAGGTAAGTTTATTTGAACCATTTACGAAACGGACTGCAATTTGACACTTTAAGATAAAAGTCCACCATTACAATGTAATTAAGTTAAATGAATATCCTTTTAATATTCAATCTGTTATTGCTTTAAACTGAAATTGGTTTCCAAAACCTGCATTTTCCCTCTTTTCATTTACTGTAATTGTTAGTTGACCTCGTCTTTGGTTCAGAAAGTTTATCAGACACTTTCCCAGCACTGCCACTGCTTTTGTATAAATTTTGAATTCACAAGTTACAATGAAACCATTTTATAAAATGACTATTTCCAGCCAGCAAATTACCAAACAACTGCGAAAAATGTTTTTTATGAAATACTTCTTGACTTATGAGACAGTTGCACGAATGTCCCAGTTTTCCAGGGCAAAACATCGATCCAATCTCCATTATTATGCTCACAGAACTACAAAACCGGCATCAATGGCAATTACTCGCCTGCTTGCTGCTGACTTCGCTTCTCGCTCGCCTGCTTCAGCGGCAAACACACTGGACAGTCGACCCTCGTACAGTTTTTCCAATGCGAGATGATCTGCCTGGAGGACGCACAATGGGGCACGGGACACGTCTTGCCCGCTTGGCACGTGGTCATGTGATTCAAAACGTTCTTCATGGTACGGCAGTGTGGCAACGAGCACTGGCGCACTTCACCATTTGCTTGTTGGTTTTCCCTCCTCTGGCATTTGTGTGCATGCAGCAGCAGAACCAGCTGCTGTTGGATGAGTTTCCTCTTCTCGGGGTCCGCTGCCGGAGTTGCGCTAGGTCCTGCGGCCACAGCCGATGTCACGTTCGGTCCTTGCACGTGTTGCTGCGGCTGCTGCTGCTGCTGAGGACCCGAAGCCATGGCCTGCGGATTCATCTGCTGCTGCTGACCGGGCTTTAATTCAAAAAAACAGGTGATTTATAAAGTTACCGTTACGGATAACGTATTCGAGATTACTATATTGCAGCTTACGTTGTTCATGGAAGCGTCGACGGAGTTCTGAAACCTAGGTTTCATGGCCATGGCATTGATGGCAGCCGACGCTATTTGAGGCCTTTGTACTGACGGTGCCATGGAGGTGATTGAAGCCTGAAGACTGTTCATGTTTCCAGGAGATGCCATGGAAAGGGAGACTGACACGGGCGAATTGAAGCTGTGATATGGACTTCCCGCGGACGCCGACTGATTCATCTGGTTCATGGAGGGTCCTACGACGTTCCCCTGAGCACAAGGTATAGTCAAAAAAGGACAAATCAGAATCAGAAAATGTATTCTGCTTATGCAATGCTCTAAACATGACTTCACATACTATTTATCATCATTTTCTGCAAATGTTCTCATTACACAAGTTCACAATCAATGCTTTTAATTCACTACTGTTGCTTTGATGAAAGTGTCCCCATCAGTACCTTAAAACATTCTCTTGCTCATAACAGTTGCGTTGACGATACAGCTAAAGTTAAATAATATAATTGTCAATTTTGCAGAAATTACACGTGTATACTTGTCTTGATGTGCGACATGGGACAATGAACCTCGGACGAATAAAAAGTACAGAAACAAAATCCCACGTAAAATTTGAAAGAACTGATAAAGGGGATGTGTTTCGGCATTTATGTCAAACCGCAAAAACAACTCGTTCCAGACAGACATTTGCATCGTGCTCATCTCATGCACCACTAACGCCCAAGAGGAAGCATGCACTTGCCGATCACCTAGGAAGCACCCTGGACCCAAAAAATGTCATATTACCTGCATCCTGACGGCTCCTTGCACCATCATCCCTTGAGGGCCTTGATGCTGCACCGCCATCTGTCCACCGTGCAAATTTTGGTGCGCATTCACCCCTATAGTCCTAACCATCGGAAGATGGGGCCCGTTCATCATCTGCACAGGTCCTTGCTGCTGCTGCTGAACGGACCCTTGCACTTGCACCGACTGCTGGTGCTGCTGCGAGTTCATACTGTTCGTGGCCATCATCGCGCTAAGCGATGACGGCACTCCTCCCTGCTGCTGTCCTAGTGGTCCTTTGACCATACCTCCCACATCACCAACACCAACCGAATGTTGTTGCATCGGGCCCACAACCTTGCCTGGAACATTGGGCGGAGATTGTAAACCCGGTCCTCCGCCGACACCAACTCCTCCTCCACCCATCGGGCTTTTGCTATTCAGAAGACCTGGACTTCCTCCGCTGCCTCCTACACCTTGTTGATGAGGACTCGGTCCTCGGCCTTGGGGCTGCGATTGCTGAGCTGGGCTCGTGCCACCGGATGAAGGCGTGGGTGCGGCGGATTGCGACGAGTTGCCTTGGGGTCCTTTGGTCTGCAACAGTTGCGACAGTTGGTGCGGCCGTTGGTTGGCGGGGTGCCCACCACCAGGGCCTACACCATCTGATCCTTGTCCCTGCCTCGAGATCTGGCCCACACCAACCGATCCGGGATCCAAGGTGCCGTTCTGCAACGAAGCCGATGGTGTGTTCGGTCTCGTTACCGCGGACTGATTCGCAGACACAGAATGGGTTGCAACCTGGGCTTGTGTGGGAGGCCCCGGTCCGGAGTCGCTATTGCTCAGGCTGTCCGGTCCTATCAGCTCATCGGGCAACTCCGCCCCGAACGACTCCAGTTCCGACCACGAATGGCTAAATAGATCTGTAGTAAGCATATCATAAAAACAGATTAGTCTACCATCCAACTATTTTGATGTTAACATACAATTATTTATAAGGTACGAGCTGCTAGACAAAGCGTGAACAGGCCCATTGCAGCATACTTCAACCTTAGCTCAGAGCGCGCAATTGATAAAACTACATAGGACAACACGTTCCTGAATAATAGACCACCTCTTAAATATGTGATGCACCCAGGCTGGTTTTTACAGCCACAATTTCATTTTCGCGCAATTGTATAACTTCTGCAGTCTATCACCAGGTCCCAAGAGGTGTGAACACACACAGCAGACACGTTACATAGCTCAGTGTTACCTTTTTAATGTTATATGTGATTGTTTTGCGCTGGAAAAAAGTACCCTGTACATTGACTCTCCACTTTTTTTTCTAACATGGCAATGTGTAATTTCCTACAAAAATGGAGTCTGTATCCATTCTTGCAAGAATTCTACATTTCTACGGTACGTATGAATTACAGCGGCTTGTATATCGAGCTTACGCTAAACGTAGCATATGTAATTGCGGCAGGATATTGCATGTGCTCGGTTGGCACATTTTTCTAGTGCAAATCTAGCTCAATAACAATTAATGCTTCTCCAATAAAATACAACAACTCCAAGTGAAAAAATTACCTTAATCATGGTCACGTCAATAAAATACTATACAACTATGTATTTTAAATTGTAGGTACCAATCAAGCCCATGCAATCAGAAGTACAAAATAAAGCATTTTTTACATTAAATATTGGCACAAATAAACGACACTTTGGCCCACTCCCACATAGCAATATTTACAGCTGGTCAGAATCGCAACCTCACTTTTAACCCATTTAACCAACCAGCAAAATAAATAGAAACATAAAATCAAGGAGCAAACCATTCCATGAAAAACTTCCTGCAGACAATACAGATCACACTTCGAGGACCTTAGTTTATTCCTACTACCTAGGAATCGACCAGTGTCACAAATAAAACGCTGCTCCATAATTACAGTAAATTGGTTATCAAATTAGACTTGCATTCTTCTACAGTTTCCAATCCTACCAATAGAAAATTCAACCGTATCACATTGCAAGCATCACTCGGATCATGTCAAAAACCAAACTGTAAAACAATTTCTACTCCACACTGCGGTTGTTCACCAAGGAAACAACATCTATCTCCATGGTTACTGTGATCCTTTGCGCCATGCAACAAACTACACATGGGAATCAACTGTTGGCAAACAATCTTCCTCCATGCCACAGCGTAGACATGTTGTCCTTGCAATACTACCGATATTGACACCCCAAAATGTTTCCAGGTTATTTTTATCACCAAGTCACTGGGTTTATGTTACTCATCAGGGAGATAATGAAGACAATCACCTGAGCAACTCGCATACATACAAACCTAATCACACTCTGATACGTCCAAGAAAATCATTTGTAGAGTAAAACCAGTGGCAACAGTACGTTCAATGCAGACGAACACAGGAACTGTCTACCGGTATCAGCTAGATGTCACCAGGCGTACATAAAATGCTTCCAGCAGCATCACTTGTTTCATCTCTGAAACTTCCTCGAAATATATGAGTGAGCATTGCAAAATCATTGTCATTGCTATTACGGTTAATGTATTACGATAGAATTGAATACGAGCTCTCAAAAACTTGCACATTGCATGAAGCTGCATGTATTTCGGATACCAATGCCATTCATCACATTTCCCATATGCAATACAGCAAATTATGCAGGATATGTTACAACGCCGTGATGCTGTGTTTCCATGGTGATCTCTATAGATGAGGTAGAATATTGGAAACATTAAAACAAAGTAAAAAAAATGCATTTTCACAACACGATGGTACAGCAACATCCAGAAGTCACGTTACCCTTCGTATTCCTGCATAGGTTGAGACATTGCATGTTTGACAGGTGCAATTTCTCGTAGATCTTCAGAATAAAGATAAAAAACAGTGTTATTTGACACATCATTTCTTCTCTCCAAATTACAATCCAAGTTCTTGCACGACACCAGAGCAGAAGACAATCCATCTTCGCATCAAATGCCATCCTGGTACTATTCGTATACCATACTATTCAGACCAGAAATTTCATTAGAATCACTTGAAAAACAAATAAAAATGTGATGAAACTGCTCGAATCACGAGAAACAAAACAAAACACACGGGCTGTTACTGCTATTACCATTTTAATATCCCAAATATATCCCATGAAAAATCACACATTAAAATTTAGTTGAAAGTGTACACAGATTTCATGCAATGTTGTAGCTCATTTCTTAATTTAACATTTACGAAAGTTTGCTTAAACTGTGGCATTCTCCAGACTTCTGATAACAATAAATACGTACGGTACCTTGATAATTTACTGTAACATGTTTAGAATTTTGTGTGTCAACTCTAAAATTTTTCCTCTAGAAATTCCCTGTCATTTTACACATTGCTTTGCTACATACCATGAATTTACTTGTTACACTGATATTATGTCACTGGAAATCTGACAATGCGCCAAATTTACCGACAGCATTACATTCCCTGCCGTTTACATGAATGTTTTACAAGTTTTGAATTCAACAACATTCACCATCAAAATTTACAGGTACTATATGTACTTAATTCTAAAACAATTTCTCACGTTATATACAGACTGTAGCCCTGTGTTGTCCATTACATACATTTCCACGTTTTCCAGGCCAATGGCAACCCTTTCTTTTCCATATCAACTATACCATCATCTTATCTTTCACCAGAAAACTAGTCAAACACCTGCAATCTGAAACATCACTGCAATACAATCATATCCTTCAATAAAAAATGTACCAAACTTTCACAACATAATTAAACCAAATAATAACATTGCTCACTCTCATTTATCCATCGAGGATGCTGCAAAGCCTCTTATTAAAACATCTCATCTGCAAAACTGTAAAACCTCACATGAAGGTATAGTGTGATTAGTACATAGAAATCCAGCGATTTATTACACACAATTCACTGCTTCGATTACAACCGAGATTATTCGAAGCGTGAAAAGCACGACTAGGCCTACTCCTTTTAATGTGCAATGTCTGTACCCTACTCCCACTTTCCGTCGAACGTCGAGAAAAGTGGGAGTAGGCCTAAGCAGAGCGCCGCTGAACGACCGAGATTGCCTGTCAATCGCGCATCGCTCACAATCGCTCCGTTCATCCCCATGCCCGAATCGCGAAAACAAACCTTCAAAACCCAAAACAAACCAATTAAATGGTTACGAAAAACGAGTGGGAACGTCTCGCGTTCATTTATTTGGCTGGATGGACGTTTGCGAGGGATTTATACTGGTTTTAAAATGGGCGATATTCGGTTGTGTGATATCGCGCGTCGCTCGTTTCGCGAAGCCTGTTCACCGCTTTTTTCCGCTCGTTCGCGTAGTCCTAATTTCTCCGCACGTCCGCATTTTTGGCCGTTCGCTAAACAAAATATTTACCTGAATGATCGTTCGGGTTGCACGTAGGTGACGAAGATAGTTTGGGCCGCTTGCTCGGCGGCCCATCCACAAGATGGTCAGCCATGTTGGTAGTCGCGGGCGGCCAGCGCTGTGTTTCTGTTTTCAGCGTTTTGACTTGTTGATCATACGGTCAAAGCCCTTTTTGCCGGCGAACGCGACGACTTTGCGCCATTTCCAAGGCACACGATTCCATCGGCTGGTCCATTTCGGCCACAGAACTTACTAGTGTGTCGGTTGCGGGCCAACATGGTCCGCAACACGCCCGATGATCACCCGATTCTGAACGGTAGCTAGCGATGGATGGATGCGAAGAGGCGAACAATATTCCACCACTAGGCATATAACCTTCCGCGCGATCACCGCCACTCGCCGTCGATCGCTTGAGCGTCGAGCGATCCGTCAATTTTACGTTTCATCCATGACGATTGTCTACAGCTTAAACTGCGCCGAACATGGCCACAGGTGTCCGCAAGAGCGTTTATCCGAGGCAGAAAAGGTGAAAATTTGCACACAGTCCTCGCGCAGACAAAATGGCGGCTGTTGATCAAAAGTTTTTCTAACCTCCGACGGCAGTACGACGGAGATTGCGAGCAGTGAGCGATGATTGGTCGGTGGGCGTCACGTGACGCTCTAGCCGCATTCCTATTGGTCTTTTCGTGTCGCTCCGATCGAGGACGCCACTGGTTCGACTCGGAAGATTTCTCGGCGGAGCTCTTCGCTTTTCACTATGAACATCGCCAATCGGTGCGATTATCAAGACATTGTTCACAAATAATAATTAAATGCCCCTTTCCTCTTATTCTACCGTCGTTTTGCTTTTCATTTGCACCGAATTGTAGCTATTTGGAGCAGAAATTGTGTTGAGAATGAAATGTAGGGCGACCGACGATATTTCTACTTTTCGCCGTTGTATTAATTTCCTCTTAATTTTAAATTGTGAATATTACCTTGATATACCCATTTTATTTTCAATTTTGTAACCTGGATTTTCTTCTAGCTCACAATTTTGGGTTTGATCTAATAAGAATTTTTGAATAAAATTGCACATTGGCTATAGCTATAGCTAGTCAATTTTATGACAATTTACAGAAATTAATACAGATAAATTTATGTATTTTATCACTTGCATATGTCATAATTTCACTTATCCACAAGCTCAGCATGATAAAATGCTCAATATTTGGGTTTTATATAAGCAGATAAATATGAAAATGTGGAAGGTAATTTAAAGTATAGCTGTACGTGATCACCATGAATGGTGTACGCGTAGTTCAAATCCAAGTTGAAGTAACAATTATACAGTATACTGGCTTGTAAAACATGAAAATGAAGATTGCATAATATTTGTCAATAGGTAACTGAAAGTTTCATGATCATTGCAATGTGTGTGTTTCGGTGATAAGTTCATGCAATAGTAGTTCATGCTTATACCTGGACTAAATAGATTTTCGCCACTAATCGAGATAGGTATGTCAAAATGGTGTCAATGTAATTACTTTGTAGATTTTCATGTTTAATATCCCTATATCCCATAAAAAGTGTATCAAAACAATTACCACATTTTTTCATGGACATGAATTCACCCCGTAAAATTTTAGAAAATTTCTGACACGTGTGGAACTTTTGCAGTAACATTTCCATAATACAAAACAATTGTTCAACTTGCACAACTTGAAAACAAGAGAATCATACATTTTATTGGAACTATTTACGGTTATATTTATATGAATGACAAGCATTCTAAAACCGTCAGCATTTGGACAAACCACTAATACTTTACTACAGCAGTGATATGCAACTTGAATGCAAGACACTGTTCACCAGCTAAAACCACGTACATTAAAATAAATATATAATTTAGAAAATATATTGATGAACAACATTGTAATTCTTGGGATGTGGATATCACAACAATGCAAATATAAAAAAATAACATTGCTACATGACTGCACAACACAAGGGTATCGATATAACTATATATGTAGGTACCAATTATAAAACACCCCATACCTTTCAAACATTCAACACTTTTTAGTACAAAACCCGACAACTTGGAAGTTGTACTTGCAATAAACAACGATATTTCTCAAAGTACCACTTGCTGTGGAATATAGGAAACAATGACAAAAAGTACAAGATAAATAGATCATTTGGTGAGGTTACGCTGTGGCGTAACGTGCATCCATTTCATAGTGTGGTATGTACAACCAACAACATACAACTGATATATATTCTGGAAGAGTATTTTTGCACAAAATCCACAAGATTTGCACGTCTAATTAGTACAGTACTTGCTAGAAGAATCCATACACAACCATAGAAAAATTCTTAAAGACTTTAAATACTTCCTCAAACTATACACATAACCTGCTAATATTTGCGAACAATATAATGATTGATATACCGTTTACAAACGTGCATAAAGCGAAAGGTTGTCATCCATATGTTCAAATGCATTATGGACACATCCCATTCAAAATGATTGCAATATTCCCTCGATCAACAATAGGTTAAACATTAAAATTCCACGACTCATTTTCTATTCTTAGCAAGCTACAAAACAAATTTGCATTTTCCTATTGGACACGTACTGGGTAGAGGCATTATGTCTATATTTATACTGATAATATGCATCAATAAAAGTCTCTTGAAACAAAATCATGACTTCCTTTCACAAATATTTTTATACAAAGTGTATCCCAGTAGTATTTCTTAAATATTTGGTCCGTCTGAGCTGACAAACTAATATGTAAAGCATCAAAAGGTAATGAAGCATGTCCAATGGTAAAATCTCAAATTGATTGTGCACATCAGCAAGCAACAAAAAATCAGCCCTGAATTTCAATGTCGGGCATCACATGTTGGCACCAGTTTTCAGTTTGAACTGAATCAGCAACAATCAATTGATAGTTTCGGTACACATTCGTAATGACATGTATATAAATATTAATAAATGGAACACGAAAACTGTTGGAGTCAATGTGCACCAAGATGGGCAAGAACATCAAATGGTCACCGTCTTAAAACATGGGTGCCCTAGATCACAGAGTTTAAGTAACAGTAAATTCAGATAGATAGTGGATAGCCTCAGAATAGGAACAGTCATGTTTGCGGTTCATTGATGTGTAGCACCCCACACATTGCATTCACTATTCCAAACGACCCACAGGGTTTGCACAAAAGGGCCTCATTGTAGGGGCAGCTCCATTTACAATATAACATAAGGCATTTGATATCGCATCCAACTTTGTAACTAAAAATGGTCCCAATTTTGCAAATGAAAAACATAATTCAAATTTTTATAGGGTGCTCAACTTAAGGAATTTATGATAAATAGGGGGTGGGGATATGGAAATTTCAATTCCTCTTCGAGGCCCAGTGAATTGAATGGAAAAAAGTCCATGCAATTTTTTATATGGTTTAAAGTCATTTGGATAGGATAGCAAAACCATAATCCCATTTCTTCAGTTATGCCACCAATTCAATCATTCAAATGCATCTTATAACTTTTAGTTAACAACATGAATAAACATTTGATCAGAAGTTAGTGATTCAGCTAAACATATGTTTTAACAATCTCCACAAACTTGTGAAGTAACATCAAAGCTAGGTGAATATCACGATATGCACTGTACATTCACAACACAAAAAACAGTTGATGGTCCAAGAATAAATTGTGCAGTATTTGGGATTACAACATGTCAATTTCGTGATTGATCCGCGTCATTCAATATAGTGCGTATACCCCAATACAGTCACAGTTTATCACAACCCTGGAATGTTACTCCTAAGTAAAAAGTTATGTGAATTTATAGGAGTAAACTTAAACAGGGCTAAAATTCCAGGGTTAAGCAATATAAAATTCAGCAGTGTACAACAAATGGATTGCCTATGTACTGCACAGTCATACCCTAAGACTACATAATGCAATGTCCCTGACAATACGCTATAAATAATCTCAATATTCTAAACAAAGTTTTCAGATCAACATTCCAACAAAGGAAATATAATTTGTTGTAAAATCAGATCACCGGTGGAATGATATCACGTTCAGTCTTCCTCACAAAGTCTCTGCAGTAAAAGCAGACACTATACGCATTTGTTTGTATAAATAGATTATCGTGCATATTTTAGACTTGACGTTAGTCACCAATGCATGATAAAATTTGATCAAATTGGCAAGACAGAGGTTTTAGTAGGCACAAGTTACTGATTATCAACGTTCTGTGGTGCGAAAGAGAATAGCAAGTACAATTATCCACTAGAAAGATTAAAAGGTACATGGAATGCATGTAAAAAATAAGTACAATGTGCATAACTTGCGCATGACCATTATTTAAAAACTTTCTTCTCTTCACTTCCAAACACTGAAAGCGAAAGACAACTAGCAATATCGTGATGTGGGCTTGGAATGTTGGCATATTTGACTTCAAAGGAGAATATAGTTAAAAATCTTGTATATATTTTGCATGGCTCGCATAAGCAGGATAATACAGTACATTCGTTGCAGTGTAATTTTTAAAAATCCAGTTCAGATCGTTGGTTTCACCGTTTCTTGCATGTTCTGCGTAAGGCATTTGCTGCAGGCCAAACACACAGATGTCTTAAGATTCGGCTGAGATTGGGGCCAAACCATTGGGGCCATTGTTAATGTCTCTGGTTATGAAGTTTTTCTAAAGTTTGATGCGGCACTGACTCTGCTACTTCTTCGCAGAGAGTACTCGCAATCTTTCCTGCCATTCACTAGGAAAACCATCATGTTATCCTTGCCTTTGACGTAGACCGATCCCCGCGGTTCGAAATGGAAGGACTCGCAAAGTACTCTTGCGGAGCCTTCGGGAACCTGTATCCGCCCGTTAACCCCTGTCGAGTCCATCCTACTGGCAATGTTCACCGCATCACCCCAGATGTCGTAGTAAAGTTTGGTCGTGCCGATCACCCCAGCTGTCACATCTCCAAAATTGAACCCAACCCTGAGTATGAAGCTGAAGCCTAGCAGGTCACGATTGAAATTCTCAATAACATCCATCATGGCCAAGGCAAAATCCATCAACTCAAAAAGGTGCTCATGTTCGTGCGCATTCTCCCGCCTGATGTGGGGATTGAGGCCGGAAGCCGCCATGAATGTGCTTCCGATGGTCTTAATCTTCTCAACGTTCTTCAAGTCGCACCGTTGTAGAAGCTCATCAAAATCGCCTATCAACTCGTTCAAGATTCTCAGACATTCCTTCCCTCGAAGGTACGACTCGTCGTACATCTCGTTGAAGTTGACAATGCTGGCAAATATTATGCCCACATCTTTGTGGTTCTCGGAATACTTGGGAGAAATCTTGAGGTGATCCGCTACGTGGCGTGGGATGATGTTGTGCAGCAGCCAATCCGCTTGATCCTTGAGGATCTGGATCTTTTCCTTGTCTCGCGCAGCCAACACGCTACCGTGAAAATTCATCCGGTAGCTCACTTCAAACTCCCGGTTTAGGAACCAAATGAGCACAAGCACCAAAATCATATCGAGGATAACTTCGAACAAGATACTGTCCGATCCTGAAAATGACACCTGGTAATTTCATCAGAGAACGTCGTTAAAAGACCTGCACAACGCTGACATCTCATTTAATAGTTAGTAATACCTGAGGGATTGCAGCTTCCGTAGTCGAGTCCACGCTACGGTTGCTCATCAAGCTTGACGGTTTCAAAACGGTAGAAATCAAGGAACCTTTTGACGAACAAACGTCCGACGCTAGCATGGCCAGAACGCTAACCGAACCCAGAGTTGCAACGGCAGATTTCATCCAGCAGTTGAGCTGCGTGAAATTGCAGAAGTGCAACAATGACACCAAGAAGATGAAGAAGAAGAAGTCAGTGCGCAACGGGTACTTGATGAAGGTGAGGCAAGAGAAGTTGGCCAGGATAGAGAGCATTGGAAGCGAAACGATGATCGCACCGCAGACGTGCCTCGCGTACCATTGGGTACAAGCCATGTACACCTTGTTAATCAACGACCCTGGAAACGTAGAAAAGATAAGGTATATTTCATTTTATTTTAAAGTGAAATTAACCCTTACTTCACATTGATCCCTGTCGAATATTGGTTTTGCTTCAATTTGCCTAGACATTATTCAATTACCTTTGTTGGGGTCAGAAGGAGGGAAGAGGAACTGCTTGAAGCACAGTACCACGACAGCAAGCTGCCAGATGGTGGCAACGAAGCAGAGTGACACCCACAGAATCGGTGTCCAGAAAAGTAGGAAGCAAGCAATTGCAGTCACAACGTAGACAACCAACGAAACAAGGACATCGAAGCAGGTGTCAAAAGCCGGTGAAGCCAGAGTTAGAATATTTTCCTTCTCATCTTGATGATGGACCGTTGCCCGGTACTCTTCCTCCAGATTGCCATCGAGAAAAAACAACGTCAAGTGGTTCAGTGGTGGTCTCAGGAAATAATCTACATGAGTGTCATCCTGCTGCAACACCTGTCATCGTATACATTAGGTCAAAGAAAATTATAACCCTTACCATTGCATTACAAACCTTCATCATCTGCATGTCGGACTGTTTCCTCAACTGGTGGAAATGCTGCAAACTTTGGCAAATGGGAAGTGACGGATGGACGGAAGCACCTATGAGCAGTTTAACATTCCCCAAACTTGCATCGATCACAGATGGCAGACTAGAAGTGTAGTAACCACTTATACGATGTCCCAGAAGATCGGTCGGTCTTAAAAAGCTGGAATCAAGGAACTATACGGACACGTTGTATACTTTTAATTTCTATATTAGAGAAAAGCCAAGATGAATTTCAGTTTACCTGTGCCTGAATGCTACTCTGGCGGCTGCGAATCCCCGAATCTTTCCGGCTGGTCAATGTTGTCCAACTTCCTGCTCTAACTATTTGACCATCGCCACATTTTTTCAGCATTGGAGAAGATGATGGATCGCAGTCGTTCAGATGACCATTTGCTTCAGTCGAGTCATCAGCACTTCCTACCTACATGGAATGAACACATTATTTCAAAACTATATCGTATCATACAATCAGGACAAACTGAGTTACCAAGATTTCTGTCACTGCAACAGAATGTTGAGGACTGCTTGCCGCAGTTGGTGGTGTCAAATGATTCTGCATAATTTTGCATCCTAGTATGATGTACGTTTTGAGGCCTATAAGTAAAAATTATACATGTATGTCCTTATCTAATTCAACTTCCTAATTCACACTTTTTGCATAACTAATTCTACCTTTTTGAGGCGCATCTTCTTCAACTATGTATTCATCAGGAAGAAACTTTAAAGTAGTTTCAGATATATGTACCCTTCCGGCTTTTCCCGTCGACTCCATCAGGTTGGCCAATGTTACGTCATTGGACCAGACATCAAATTTGAACCGTCTTGTACCCACAATGCCGCACAGCACCGTTCCTGTATGTACACCCACTCTCATATTCACCTATTAATAAAACCGCAAACGTCTCTATTGTATATTTCAATTTCATTAATGCTGTACAATTGTAATGCTGTACAATTGCTCGTTTGATGAATATATAATGTATATTTCGTTGAGTGATGAAATTAAGCTCAATAATTTGAACTAATGGACACACAGACGCATCTACCTTGCAATTTAAAAGCATTAATTAGCAAATACAGGGCAAAGTAATTATAATTAAAATGGATTCTGTGATGAAACAAGTATGCCCATACAGGCATTTGACCTTGCATTTATTTTTGGAAAGGGAAATATTCGCAAGTAAATTAATGCAAACCTACACTGTATGCATGGCACAATTTCAACAACTGCAACCTGTCGTTCATCCAATACAAACAGATAAAAATAACTACAAATGTAACGCACGCTGTGGAGGCTCAATTTATTTATCCACAGGTGGCAGCAACCAATCTAAATTTTGTTTTCATTATAGTATATTGAAATATTGAGTACGCTTCCTACGAGAATAATTTATTTTTAGCATATTTATCTGTCGTGTTTTATAGTTTACATGCTATGATGCTGTGTCATTGCCATTTCTAACACTGAAATCAAATATAGGAGATATCACTCAAAAAAATAATAATTGCACCAATGTTTTCACATCACTGCATGATAAATACTATGTACCACTACACAACAGAAATTCACCTCTTCTCCATTGTCTGCATCAAACTGCCTGATGGCAAATATCATGGACAAACCCATGTCCACGCAACACCTTGCGTGGTCAGGTCTCGGTTCAGGGCAACCGGATACACAATAGTAGCAATCTCCCAAAGTGCTGATCTTCTCGCATCCTTGTCTTTCACAGAGCAAATCAAATCTGCGAAAGAGGTCGTTGAGGAGATCGACGAGCCTCTCGGCCGATTTGTTGGAGCTCATCTTGGTGAAACCTACAATGTCTGCAAACAGGATGCTAACGTTCTCCATGCAGTTCATGTTAAAGGGCCGGAAAAGAGTGGACCTCAACTCTCCTCCCATTCCGGCTGCCGAATGGGAACTTCTAGGACTGGACAGTTTCCTGCAAGGCCTGCTGCTGGCATCTTCCTGGCAGTCATCTTCTTCGTCTCCTTCCCCTGTTCCTTCGTTCATGAGCCAATCGGCAACCGTCGGTGGCATCACTGAATGTATCATCTTCTCTTTCAGTTGTCTCTCCAACTCGAGGTTCCGTCTTACAAGAACTGTCTGGCCAACTTTCAAGAACGTGCTCCTTGTTCTCACCTGCCGAAATTATTGAATATTTGAAATTAAATCCATATTTTTTGTTTAGCATTAAAGTATTCAACAACCATATTATAACGTGTTCAATTCGAATTACATAATAAATAAATGTAATGCTCGTCATCATCAATCATCAACAAACTGGAACGTTGGCACATCCAATCAACAAGTGCAAGCATAGAAGTATTTTTCTCCAGTCATGCAAGTCAATTATGTTCTATAAATACAGGGATTAAGTTTGCAATGACATTTTCAGACGATGGTCTTCGCTCGTACAATGTTTAACAAATAAAAAATAAAAACGACAAGGCTATTCAACGAAAGAAATGCAAAAATAGCCCTGCTTTTAATTCCAACCAATCAATGGAGCTAACATAGAGCCTTAATTATTTTATCCCTTTCTGGTTTTAAATGGGGTTAAGTGTCGTATAATGCAGCTAGTGTTTTTACAAATATCATTAAATTTAGCACACACAACTCTAAAACGTTCCATATTTATACTTCAATGACATCTGATTCCCAAAATCTTTTTTAGTGCGACTTTTACGAACATTTTCAGCCAGCATTATTACCATGTAATTTACACAGTCGTATATTTTTTGTAGGACGTTATTTTTATGACATCATCGGAAAAACTACTCAAAATGCATACTTATGACATTGAGTTCATATCCATAATCGTGTCACATTTATAAAAAGTACATGCATGATACTACATATAAAGGATTTTACGGTCTCTTATCAATATTGAACGGCTCAGCAAAGATATCTAACTTTATAGTCACCTTTAAACTTTATTACAAATTATGTTCTCAGTATGCAGGATGCATTGTATTGAACCCTAACCTTCTAAAAATTTATTCCATTTATATAACATATATTCTTGATAAATATGACATTAAAGAAAATCCTTGAACGACCAAACTGATTGTTGTATTGCATGCAAATGCAAATTATATAAGAATGGTTTCGTGTCTGGGATTATCGGAAAACTGGAAAACTAGACTGGCTGTATAAAAAATAATTGTATGCAGTGACCACAGCCGTAACTGAAGCACAGCTTAGAAGCAAATGGAGCTGCCAGTGTATACAACACCATGCATATTTAATGCAAAGACCGGAAACCGTCTGATAAATAGCCACATCCATTAGCAATGTGGACCAACTGGTGCAACACATATGACAATCGTTTGCCTGCCTACCTCTTCGCATGTCTATGGTCAACAACCTAGCTAAATGATGAAGACACTGGTTAATATCATTATCTAGTAAATTGAGGCAGTGCCCAGTAGCTACCCAGGCACCTAACTCAATAATAAGTTCCATCTCTTTGTTTCGTCTATATGTTACGGTAAAAGTCCGCAGTCCGATCCAAATTAGCGATTTTTCAGGTTAAAACGTGACCTAACCTTTAAGAACGTTTATTGTGTTTATTGATAGTTTAAGTTAGGTTAAGTTGGACTGATTGGGCAATGCATGATGCAATCATCTAATTATATAATATATCATTTTTAATTAACAAAGAACAATCCCTGCAAGTTTCCCAATCAACAATCACCTCGACATTGTGTTTTCCACCACAGCTCATTCCTGGACACGGATCCAATTATCGATTCAAAACCTTACATTGCAAGTTTCATGAAAGCTATTACTCATTAATATTTTGCACACACAGGTATAATATCTTTTTTCAATCTCCTTCTAAAAACAACATAACAGGTCTCTTTTAGAGCTAGGTACCAAGGACAAACAGTGCAAGCTCAACTTGAAACTAGAAAGCTGCTTTTGGTTTTTTCCCCCAACATGTTACACATACTGTAGACAGTAGTTCTATACTAACACTGATAGATCACTGATAAAAAGCCAGGTTTATTTATCCCATGTCTATCTTTGGAGAGCTGTCATCCAGCGATTGAGAAGCACAGCACGCGGCATGTCTCATGGCGTACTCCGCAGCATGTTCTACCAACTACGTATATAAGTATACTGAGCACTGCAAATTACACAGTCCAGAAATCGTATAAATATATTCGTTTGTGCAATAGACCTGGCTAGAACCCAGGCCAAACATAATGTACTAGGTTTTCATTTCCATTCAAGTCATGTCCAATGTGATCCACTCGGTTCACCGTGCACACCACCAGGCAATCTTGTTGGTGGATTCGAGTAAAGTGAATCAAATTAAGACATGGCCATGGGAGGAAATTAGGAGAGAGCTGTAATCTAATTAATCTAATGATGGAGACTGAAATCTGTGCTCAGCAAACTTGGTGCCCTTGCTTCATCAATCCTGCCAATCAACAGGGGTTTGCTGGTGGGTGAGTTTGCAAACTTCTGGTCTGGTGAACGAAGATTAATGATCATTCATTGCAAAGTGGTTCACCGGCGTTGACATACCAATAACCTTCAATGAAGCAAGAAGCACTGACAACCGTTATTATACATGATCACATGACTCGCATTATAGAAATTGCTGCCGACTCCGAAATCAGCAAAAACTGTGCTAAAAATATATAACACCGGTCTGCAAATTCCTACTTTTTAATGTGTCTTATAATCAGGAATGTTAATTGCCTAATATTCGTGATAGCCTTGATTTCAGTTCCAATTTGTATAGCTCTTTCACAATTGCTACTCGTGTATGTCCATCATGTAAGCATTAACAATTGAACCTGTTTTTGCATTTGGGAGATTATAACCATACTGGTAACCTAATTTCCTGTTATCGCTTTTCAAAGCAATTCAATGACATTATAAGTTTCAGTAGCTTGTTTTCCTACAGTAAAATTGTTCGTACTGTTCCACATGACACATATGCTAATTTTTCTGTTTCAGAAACATAAATATACGTACTATATATCCTATTTATTTTACTATAGGCCTAACACCCATGTGACCTAGATTTTTGTATCAGACACGTGCAGAAATTTCTCCAACTTTTTGTTGGCATGCAGTAATTTATTTTAGCTGTAAGTGGCTACTGTGTTTAAGTCTACACTTCAAGTCAGAACCTATAGCTATAGATAAAACATCTTTTTAGAAGTTTACGTTGCTCAAGTGCTCTTCCATAAATAGTCTGAAACAAGCTAAATGGTTGCTTGAATGAAAAGTTGCAGAACTTGACAGAAGGCAATAACAACCATTGCAAGAAGTCCATACATTTTTCTTGGAACTTGATAAAATTTTGTTTTCGTGCTTTTCAAATTCCCAAGAAAGTGTCATTCTTTTTATTTTTCTAAGTGTCCTTCAGGGACATGTACCAAGGACAACCATCTTGCTATCATTTTATTCCAGCTGATAGGATAGCCGTTATTCATACTTCCTTCCTGGTATGTTTAAATATAGAGCTGCCAAAAAAATACACACATAATATATGTATTTTACATTATGGGATAAAGTTTAATTTGTATAAAAGTGCACCATCCACATCCCTGGAGATTATGGTTCCGTGGCATATGATAAATAATTCATGAAATTTTGTGAGACAGGCGCCTAGATTATTGATCCCATCATATGAACGTCAGACATAATAAGATTATAAAATGCCTACAGTTATTACATATATATATATATATAGCAAGCACATTAGTACAGTATATAAACAAACATCCAGCTTCCAATATTGGTCCCAACGTTCATCAAGCACATAATCTTCTTTACATGTAATAATAATTCCCTCGTGTATTTTACCTTGCTTTACTCAATATACTCTGACATTTCCAATATTTTTTCGAACTCCAAACTCCGTGCAGAAAACCTGTGCTGTAATACTAATGCATAACATTTGCAGTTTCTTTTTACACATCAAGTATAGCAACTTGCTGCCAATACTGATGCAGATAATGAAAGGATTTTCAGATGCGAATGGCAGCTGTTAGCTAGTACGTATACCACTGTTGGACATAGATGGTACTGCTTTACATCTATAATAACCATGGATTATTTGTTTGAACTTGGACAAGGTTTGAAATATATGTACGTAGGATTATAGCTGTGTTATGTCTATCGAACATTTATTGAGTTCCAAATAATAATAATATTTCATTTTTCACTGGATTTCTACTAAACAAATACATTATAAATTAATGGCCCCGGGCACAGCAGCAGACGTCTCCAACCATGATACAACATACAACAGACCATTGGATGACGTCACGCGAGAATTGCCCAATCAGAACGTGGCACCCAAGGTGGCACGGTCAGAAACGGACTTTTTCATCCAATCGAAATCATCGCAAAATCTGGCGGTCAAATCCACATTTTTGACAATTTCTACCTTGATTTCTACCGTAAAGTCGTAATGGCTTGAAAAATGTATGTTCTTTAATGTTTAAAACACTGAAATAAACGACGCACAAAATAGAACTCACCTCCATCATGACGAGTATGTGAACACCGATGAAATGGATGCAAACGTGCAGCAACGCTTTGACGGCGATCGCTAGCGCCGAGTTGTCGCGAGTGTAGAGCGCCGAAAGCGTTTCGAAAGCGGCCGAATAAACGCAACCGATTACCACTGACGCGTACAGCGGCATCGGTACCATCGTGTACGTGATGACCAGTACCTGGAGTGCGATGGAAAATAGCCCGATAGTCGAAATGTCGCTCGTCGGAGCGTTCCGCAATCCCAAACCTGCAGCACCGACTGCGGAGTTCGTGACGTCATCATCGCTACCGTCCACCGTTTTCGTAGCGAAAAGTACGAGCGACATCGCGCAAGTGGTCGCCATCGTCAACAGCGACGTCGCTAGTGATAGCGATCGGTACGATTCCGTGTACGTGAAAATGAGAACAGCGACGATGAAGAGTACGTAACCGAGGCTTCCGAACACCAGTGCGGACCAATAAACGGTCGCAAGTGCCGCAAAGTAAACATCCCACGCTATTCCAGCGATCGCCAGGTAAATTAAAGCGTACTGGAAGCGTTGCCGTCGTTGAGGGAAAGCAGTGGCCCAATGTTGCCTTTCCAACACTTCCGAGTCGAATTTCGGGTCCCACCAAGTGCGAGCGGAGCGTTCGAACATTACAGGGCACCACCGACCCGGAACGCTTCCGGTGCAAGAGCGCCCGTGTTCGCAATCCGTCGACATCCTCGACGTTTGCCGCGCCATCCACGCAAAATTTAGCGCACCACGCACGACGGTGCTTTCGTCGGCGAATGCAAGCGAGACAGCCACCGGCCACGGCCGCAGTTCACGCTTTATATAGACAAGCTGATCCCCAAGGTATATAGGCTGATCCCGCCCGAGCCCACTATTCGCCGCGATGTGGCGCTGGTGTCGTAATAGAGCGGCAAATTTGAACGCTGATCACTCTTGAAAATGACTCATGTCAGTCAGTGCACATCCAATACATTGTCGTTGCTCGTTGTGTACAAAAGCTAGTTTATTTTTGCAGTTTAGACCATATATTTTTTGATTATGTCGGCAGCCATATTGGAAAGAATCACGTGCTTCCCCAGATTGCAGGAGGGGTCATCCAAAAACTATGTATCGTGTTATGACACATTTCTACTAGCCTTCCCACACATTAGTGATGTCACTGAAGTAATAATCCATATGGAAAAACCCAGTGGGGTTTTATATCACTTTACAATATATTGATTTCAAGAGATATATTTTATAAAACCAATGTGTTCTTGTTGCTACCATATATTAGCTGTTTTTACTTGCATTCTAAAAATTTGTTTCAACAGCCAACTGTCATTTCAAGTGCTCGTCAAATATTGCAAATGCGTACATGCAATGTTGATTTGCAGTATTTGATTTACGGGCACGTGTATCCTCCAGTGGAGCGTGTTTTTCATTTGACTGTGCATGCAATATGAATTTGGCATATTGCTGCTCTTTCTATGTAATTGCTTGCTTGTCTTGAACTTTGATGAAGTGCATAATGTTCATCTCATGAAGTGCATGCTGTGATATTGCGGGATTCCGGTATCTATGGCAACTCCATCGGCAGACTACCGGATCTCTTGTTCGCATGACGACCTTAATTGGATCATAAAATATTCACTGAAGTGCAAGCTGGGAGATGCATGTGATCCTAGCAATTAGGAATAATATCCCATATTCAGATGAGGCAAGATGAAAGCCCAGAAATTGTGCCGTATATGTTGAATGCATCACGCAAGCTTTTCAGTAAATTGCAATCATATTCAGTGGTGCTTGCTAAGATGGCCACTGCTTTTTTGTAATAGGGTATATTATATAAAATAACTTCTAGTAATAAAATTTCAAACAGTTTTTAAATTCGCTTCTGCTGTGCACTTATCAAAAATTGGAATTTGCCAGGCAACCCAAAAACATATAATATAGCTATATATATACTGATTTTACAGTTTTTAGTGTGAAACCTAATAACAAAAATTCAGAAATTCACAAGTTTATGTAATAATGAATAACATCTATGAGGTATATAGGTTAAGTTGTATTATAACCATCCACTCTTGTTATATCATTGATACAATCTTTACGGAAATGTTAATAACTTTTAGGTATGGGCCGTTTACAAAAATCTGAAGTGACTCATCTTGAAATTCTAATGCTAAGACGTTTGCAAAAAGAATCAACTGCCTTAATCTTCCATAATCTGCTGCCTGCACAATATTAAAAAAAACTCCAATAAACTTTAATGAAATTTGCGGAAATTTGTCAGTGGCATAAATCAGGTATTTTAATTGAAAAAATGATAATATTCACAACTGAAGTTAAACAATGTAAGTGCGCCACAAATTGAATAATTGGCATATTAAAATTTCAGAGATAATCCAATTTTCAACGGCTAATTTAGCACCACAATACAGTAGTGAAGACTGTTGTTGCAACTATTGTTAATTATAAATCATGGTGAAGCCGGAACGCAGCTCCATGGATTTGATTCAACAATGTCTTTTATAATGAAAATCTGTATTGATTAATGCATTATTTGAGAAAGAAAAACCTGCAATCTAAATGTCAAAGCCCTCAAAACATCATAATCAATATAATGAACTTGCATATTGCATCCCAACAGAATATGAGATTTTATTACAGAACGCAAAATTCCAGTTTAATATTTATAATTACGATATTTCAATTGTAAAATTTTGATTTTCCCCCAAATTTGTTTAGGTAAGATACAGTCACTTCAAATTTTATTATGCCGTATTAATTGGTCATTGGCTAGACATTGCAATTGTTTCTGCTGCGTTGAATTCAGCGTAACCATGTTATCTATATTATGGTAGCCAAAAATAATTGTGAAAACATGTTTGAATTACACAAATACTACTATATTTCCAAAATTGGAATTAAAAATGGATGGCAAGGTTATATTAGTTCACTCGAACGAGTGCAGTTACAGTGAGTTTAGCTAATAAACGGGTCTTAGTAACGTAATTAAACCTAAATTAATTGGAAGCTCCACTAGCAGTCATTGGTGGGAAGACGTCCCTTAGCTAAACTCACTGTGACATACATATTTAAGGACTGTTAAAGGAAATATCTAATCTGGGATTTGGGGTGAATAAAACTTTAGGGCGAATATCTTGTGGTATATCTTGCAATGTGTCCACACAATCTGGCAAATGTGGAGTCCAAGACAATGGTGCGCGCTTCATCGACTTGCGTCCAGATCTGCGGACAGGTGTCGCAGTAGCCAACAGCAATTCTTGTTTTTGTTTTGTGCCAGGCTCAAAACTAAACCACAGGAAAAAATATTAACGATTAAACAGAAATAACAAACAGTAAAATATAAAACTAACCCAGTTATGCATGGATATCGACCAAAAACAATAAGATAAATAGTCACAAATATTGCTTTACTTTAATGCAACCAGACTTAAATCATGACTTATTTGTAGCATCATCTGACACTTTCGATAAATAATGCAATACGGTGTGAAGTGAATTATGGCATTGCTCACCTCACATACACAAATAGTAAATAATCTGCTTTCAAGAGGAGTGAACTTTATGTTACACAGATGGATGTGTTTCACCAGTTGATCTGGAGTGAATCAACTGAGAATGCTGAATTTTTAAGTTTTATAAGGATCTTAAAACTTCAGCATTCTCAGAAAAATATCGCATTGTTACTTGCGGAACCAAGCGAAATCTTGATTGAGTGAATAGAAGTGTATTCAAGAAAATCTGCCTCAATAAATAAACGAGTTATAATTAAGTATAAGCAAAAATAGTTTACTAACTTTTGGTATAAGTGGGACTTGTCTGCAAGTGCGTATTTATATACGGTTGATTGGCAAATATTATCAGTGGGAGTAGGTGCAATAGTAACTCTTTTTTTGCCATGCTTTTTAAGCTCCATCACATTTCCCACAGGCTAAATAAATAAATAAAATTAATAGTACGTTTGAGCAAATAAAATACATTTCAATAAAATTACTTCAGCTACAGTAGCAAGTGCTGCTGAAATATATTCAGTCGCTGCAGGCCCATTTCCCAGTTTACGAGCAATTTTTGCTTTGCAGATCCAATAATTGGCATTCTTTACCATTTTTTCATTAAATCTCTCCAGCAATCCTGTAATTTTAGCATAGAGCAACAGTAAGACAAAATATTGTCATTATTTTAATATAACCATTTTTACGTACCATCTAACCATGCAGATATATCGTCAGTAGGTATGGAATCTTCATCTAATGCTTGCACGAATTCAAGAAGAATAGTTTCCAATTCTTCACCCAGTGTATGATCACCAGTATTATCTTGCGTATTCAAAGTATTGTTTGAGTCTATTTCAGCAGATTCATATTCAGTGCCCTCCTAAAAAAATAACCACTTACGGGTCATTCCACGTGAAATCATCACGAGCTCGTTGCTCGACCATCAGATTAATTTTTTATAAAATCACCATAGTTAGTACCACTCCTGAATAGAATAAAACCATTT
>JAQIWR010000030.1:0-39962 GCA_034695945.1 Glomeris hexasticha
AAAAGCTGACGTAAATTGGTCGTACAAAACCAAACGTTGCTGGTTTCTGCCACCAGGGCGTCGAAAACGTTCGAAAATTGACTGAAAATTGCAGCGCCACCTAACAGGTACCTACCTACGTATTCCCAGGTTTCTTAGGTTCGAGTAGACTTCAAGTTTCCCCACAATTTCTAGGTTTCTCAAGGTTTTCCATGCTAGGTTAGGCTTTTATTCGACTTTTCAGTTTCCAGGTTTCTCATATTTTCTGGATTTTTCATGAATTTTCAATTTCCAGGTTTCTCAAGTTTTTCATATTTTCCGACTTATTCATGATTTTTCAATTTCAAGGTTTTCCAGGTTTTTCATATTTTCCGACCTTTTCATGAATTTCATGAGGTTTCTCATGCATGACTTTCAAAGATTGTCACTATTTCTAGGTTTCATGTTTTCCAACATTTCCGAGTTAGGTTAGGCCAAATTTGGTTAGGTTAGGTTTGGGTAACGTTAGGTTACGTTGGGTTAGGTTAATTGGACTCTCCAGCTTTTGCCACATTGCCTAACCTAGCCCAACCTAACCCAACCCAACTCTACCTAACCTATCCTAACGTTAGGATACCTAACCAACCTGGCCTAACCTAACTTGGAAATCCTGGAAAACACAGGGAACCTATTTCTAGTAGTAATCTTTGAAATTCATGGAAAACCTGGAAGAGTTGAAAACCTGGGAAAAATCATGGAAAAGTTAGAGTCTGAAAAACCTAGAAAACATTGATTAGGTAGACCAACTGTATACAGCTAACCTAACCCAACTCTACCTAACCCAACTCTAACTAGCCTAAATTAACCTATTAACCTAACCTAAGAAACCTGAATCGAATTCCATCGAATACACAAGAAAACCTAGAAAATCGTGGGAAATAACCTTGGAAATTATGGAAAACCTTTAAATTGAAAAATCATAGAAAAAACAGAATGGAAAACCTGCTTACAGTAGGGCCACTGAGAGAAAACTGATGCCTGGGGCGCTAACAAAGGGCAGAAGGGAGGAATAGTCCAAATCGAGGGGCGATGGAGTTTAACTTGCACCTGGGTGCCCGAACTCACTATCAATGGATGACGTCATCCAGGTGCAATCCAAACACCATCGCCCCTCCATTTGGACTATTCCTCCCTTCTGCCCCTCGTTGGCGCCCCAGGCATCAGTTTTCTTTCAGTGGCCCCACTGTAATAAAAAACCTTTGAAAAATTTAAAACTGAGAAACTTGGAAAACCTGGAAATTTAGGACGTCATGAAAAACTTGGAAATCATTGAAAATTCACGACCGCAGTGATGTTTGGTCAGTTTTGGCAATGAGGTTTTGGCTAGGTTTTCTTTTCTGAGATTAGAATAGGTTTAGTCCAATTTCCTTGATCCAATCATGGAGGTTTATGGGGTCCATAGGCAATAAACGCATGCTCCATCGGTAGTTGCAGCGATTTTTGCTGGACCCCCCTGGGGTCGCGAGGCTAGCAAAGATCCTGGATGGGCGTCGAAACTTTGCAATATTTTTTGCCTATCCGCGCTTGAAATTTTCGTCGGCAGAGGCGCTGTTCATAGAAATTCCTCGTTTGGTGTTTCCCGATACAAGATAATGTTGTTTTTTACCACAACATCCTAATGATTTATTCGTAAAACTGCCTGAAATAGCTGATACATATGTATAAACCTATTTAATAGTGTGTATACTTATATATTGGGATTTAATAAACCAGCGTAGTCTTGTACAATTTCGCTTTTCATATTATCAAATGTCACGGGATGGTTTTGTGCAACATCGACCGTTTGGAAGAGACGGAAGTGTGTCATGTAGCGTTCGATTCTTCGTCCGCAATTGTCGGACTTTTAACTGGCAAATCGGGTGCTGTGGCAGTCGAATCAACGTGTAGGTGATCAAAGACTGACAGCAGATTCCTCGCTATTCGATTTTGATTTTGGAAACAAATCGCAGGTAATATATTCAATAGTATTGAAAATCCGAAATCGTTCGTTGCGCGCTTTTTGCGATTTTCACTCGCCAACACGGCAACAAGTTGCCAAACTGAAATCGAATCTCAGCCGACGAATTTCCTTAAAATATATTTACAATTTCAAAACGTTGCTGCCAATAAACTGAGTCCCATGTTATATTGCACATTTCTAGCGCCGTTTTTACGGCAACATATTTCATAAAATCTGCAAATGCAATATCCTGATTGTGATTTTAATGGGCGAAAGGTGCGGCGCATGTTTTACGATTTCCTATAACTTCGTTTACATTTTCCGAATATAAATAGTCTCGTCTATTGCATTGTTGACGTATGAGTATGTCTAGCAGAGCGTAAGGGTGCTTTTTCATTATTTTTGTGATAGTGTTTCTTCAAGTGCGACATCACCCTTGAACCGGGATGTTTTGGCATTTTATTCAGAGAATTTTACGTTGTTTTCTACTATATACTAATAAATCTTATCATCTTATTTGAAATGAGGATTTCCCACTCATGTTATCTGTTTACTAGTTGCGAATCTCTTGGAATAATGTCATTTAAGTCGTTGTGATTCGTTAAAAAAATATTCAGTTTATAATTAGTTTCTAATTATTCCAGGAAATTAATATCTATATCATGGGCAACTTTACGTTTCATGTGAAATGTTGACTGCAATGAAAGTTGAATATTGACAATTTGTTTTGATTTCTGTAGTTATGTTCACAGTATTATTATTTATTATTATTATTATTATTATTTGTCCCATGTATACGAGCTGACAATTGTTTAACAGTTTTATTTTGCTTGAAATTTTGAATTGCATACGGTTTTTTGTCTCATGTTTATAAGGAAAGTTTAGCTGTGCCAGACAAGGATATACAGTAAATGAGTTGATTGTTTCACAGATTATTATCTTAATATGCACGCTATTAACAGAATAAAAACATGATGTTGTAATTAGTAACAGTATTATTAATGGATGCAATGAAATGATACATTATTTATAGCAGAAACTGTGTACAATATAGTATTAATGACCAGTGTAAAACGTTACTTGAATGTAAAATTTTAATTAAGGAAAGGGGGGAGGGGATTTTGAACAGGTATTAGTGGAAGGATATGAGAATTTATTGGTAATTGTAAATTTCCTGTTGCATATTAGACTTAACAAATATGGATGTTCCTGGAGGAGGTACCATCACTTTCCTGATGCAAGCTGGCCTAGTGAGGGATGCCGTGACAGTGGACAGCTGTGAACTCACCCTCAAGACCCTCAAAGACCTCGCCTGTGACTTTATCAACAGCAAGGTTTGTTGTACACGTTATAAGAAATCAATTCTTTATCTCAACATTTCGATATAATCGACAAGAAGACGAGAGAAAACATGGAAAAAGTCAGGTAGTTTTTAGCTGTTATTAGTAATGTACTAATCTGGAAAGTGGAAGAGGTGAAATGCGGTGAGGGGGGAAAAAAGGGGGAAGAAGTTTGGTTTTATTTATTGCGCACACTCAAAACAGGTTTTTAACCTAATAATTATCTAGCGAAGAAATACTAATGTAAAGTGGTTTTGAAAATGAGTGAGCTAAATAGTTTCAACATGTTAAAAGTATTGTGTAAAGTGGTCCTGTCAAAATGTATTACCACCTATGTGCTATTCCCTACTAAATATATTTTATATTTCTTTTTCTAGTCCTGTGAAGATTCATAAATCTACATGCAAAACTAATTACATGAGTCTATTTACTGAATCTTGTGAAGTTTTTTCTTATTTTATTCAGATCAACACTTGGTCATCGTGCAGAAGAGCTACGATGCAAAGTATCATTCACCCAGCATGCATTTCAAATGGAAAGCATAAATTATGGCTATAAATGCTTACTTTGACACAGATGGGCGGTTAAATGAAACCTGGCTGTTTTGGCCTCATTTTTTTACACCCCCCCCCTATATTTACAAGCAACGTGTTTCACACAGTGCCCCATGGGCATCTCTGTGAAGTATCTTGTCATGTATAGTACAGGCAAAACTGGGTAATTTGATATTGCATCAATTCTGCAATCCGCCCACGCCCAAGTGCTCGCATTGCTCTACCTGTCAGAATAATTGCCCGAGGTTACACTGTGACACCCAATGCATTCAACATCTTTAACTCTTATTACACTCCAATTGCAATGGCTATTTTTGAATTTTGTAATGTAACCCTATTGTGTAATTTTACTCTGTGATGGAAGACCATAATTTTTGACTGGCATCAATGTTAACGATTCTCTGACCACAACCTGTTGTTTGACCGATTGCAATTGAACAGGTTTATGCAACTTCCATGCATTGATTAATAGCATTATATTACGGGTTTTAAAAAAAATATGAATGCATAATATGGAATTTATTGGATAATAAAAAATCGTTTGGAAAATAATGGAATAATAATTTTCAGATTCCGTTCTACCAAGAGTGGTTCTACTAACAATGTTGTAGAAAGTTTATCCAAGGGTTTATCTTTTTATAGATACTTAAAGGAGAACTGACACGGTTTTGTAAGGTACCCTAAAAATTGACCCACACAAAGTAAAACAAAGTAAAACGGTGGAAAAATGAAGTGTTGAAATGGAATCTCTCTGAAAATTAGTACAAAAGTTATTAGCGATAACCTGCACCAAATATTTTTTTTGAAATCGGTTATGCAAGGGATGACCCTGTCAGTTCTCCTTTTAATCAAATTGCATTTTCCTGCAGTAGTATGTATAACAGCAGCTGTCTTCGCAATATCAACTCGTTTCATTTTTAACAGCGTGCGACTTGTGATGGCAATCATGTTTAGTTGACATTGCGCAATAACATCGAAAAAAACTTGTTACATCTGGTAAATTGTACGTTCATATATACGTTTCCACATATGACATTTTGTAAGGACATTGATTGATGATAACCTTTATTTCGATTGTTGTGCGTATGAACACACTGGTGGCCCGAGTGAATATTAGTACGTAGATGGTTTAATTATTCTGGAAAAATCCATTTTTTTGTCACGCAACTTGTCAACATTCACTTCCTTTATTAATTTTAATTGCACGCAATTTTATCTAGGTTCGTCAAACCGGTATAAAAGCTGAATACTGTTTTTTTCCCTCTTTACATTTCTTCTATTCTGCTCCACAAATTCAATTTTTTTGCTAAGCGCCGTGGAGTCTCATTTGCGGCAATTGCTGGTACCTAATTTAATTTTCTTATAGTATCTTTCTTTAGATGCAAGTATGACAAGCCCTGAATGATGTTGATGAATAATTTGTGCACACCATTTGCGAGCAGATCCTCCTGTGTTTCTTGGTGGTGATCAGGATTTAAATTACAAACTCACCCCGTTTCTCATTTTGATGGACTGCATGATAGGATCGAATTTCCATTTTTGTGAACACGCAAACTGTTGTGCCAAGTTTATTAATAAAATTTTGGTTGCAGATCGAGGCCACGAGAACAACTCCAAAAAGTAAAGTGCGGGGTCCCAGGTTGGCGCTGCGAGCCGAGGCCATCTTTTCAAGTGTTTCCCCGTGTAAAACATTAAATGTGCAACGTACACCGTATCAGGAAATGCATTGTCCAGTGAAATTTTCCAGTTTACAAGAGCCCTTTGTTTTCATAGCATCATTTTTTATCTCGTCTGAAATTTGCATCAAGTCAAAATGTATTGTTTGTGTTTTTTTCTGTCGTTGTCTTCCGCAGGCATTCGTGGTGGTCAAAAAGTAAGGTTCCACATGCTTGAAGGAATGTGTTATTAATTCATTATTAGCTAACAAATACATTATTAATATATTTACGAAGTGGAGACTCTTCTTACGCAGAAAAATTACTACCTAAAATTTTTAAAACGTTACAAGGCTTACTCAAATTTAGACAGTTTGTCATTATAATTTGCTGTTTTTATTTCAAAAATGCTGATTACCCAAATGCGTTTCAACTTGATGGTGTACAACCTACATCTGATAATGATTTTGCTTAACTTGTCGTAGTTAATTCTGCAATTATTCACTTAACGAGTGATTTATATCCTTTCTATAAAATCGATTTGTATTACTAATGTCAAATTCAGTGTTTTTGCAACCTGGAACAGGTTTTTTGGACGAATATATCTTGATTTTAAACTAGCGTAACAAGTCCATGTCAAATTGCGCTAATACTCAAAGCTGCCTTTTCTGTTTTTAATTGAGAATTTCATAAACTTGTGTATTCAGCAAAGATGATTTTTTTTTTAATGTCCATGTTAACACGTGTAAGAGAATGACATGGTTAGTCAATCAACAAAATGTTCACTTATCTCGCAATTCTTTGGTTTACCTTGCACACTACCAACATCTTTAAGGTTACATTGAAATGATGGCTTTGGGAAAGTGGGAAAAATGATGATAGACGTAAGATCGATAGTGATGATAAGCTGACAGACTTTGTATTTTATTTCCAGTTCAAGATCCTTCAATATACTATATGTATATAATAGTGGCAAGATGGCTGATAGTTGGATCGTGCGGCCTCAAAATCTCTACAAAATGGGCCAGGAGCTTGTTTGATCTCTTTGCTTTTAAGTTTTACTTTCCAGCTTTCCCGCTTCACACATGTCCTGGTTTCTCTCTTCACATCAATGTCTCTTTTATTCATTTTTGCTTTACTACTTTCATAAAGTGCAGGCAAAGACTTCTCGCCAGATACAGCAATCGTCCCGATAACTATTAACGGCATGCTCTTATCCCATGCTAAGTGAGGTTGTAACTGGTATTATCAAGTTCTCATGGTTAAGATACAGTATTTTTTATTTGTTTCAAGTAGTATATTTGACACTATACAGCTGATGTGTTGGATTTGGGGTTAATTGGAATTATTGCAAAACATGAAAATTGGGATTAAAAAGATAACGGTGTTTGTGACATTGCTGTATAACGAAATATTTCATCATATTTTCTCACGAGTTCAGTCTTTGGAAAGAATAATTGTGATTGTCTTCGTTGTTGCGAAATAATAATAGTGGGGCATTATGACTACATTAATTATTTGCCTTTGTGATTTTTAATGAGGATTATAAAAGTTTGGAAATTTGTAGGTTAGTATGGCGGTTTTTGTTTGAGTATATTTCTGCTGTACTAAAACTATTTGATATAGTATTTATTGTGTTGCTTTATTTAGCAGTTGCTTCTTATCCATTGTTCAATGTAATATTCATTTGGAAAATGATTTCGACTCTGACATTTCATTATGTGTTCTCTTTGCAAAGATGCAACACCGAGTAAATATATTATATGCTGAATACTAATCACTTTTTATGTATAATCTTGCATTTATCTGTGCAATTCTGAATTCTAATTTGCGTTTTTGTTTAATTTCAGTGTCCAGAGCACGGCCTGAGTCGCCTGAGTGACCGCGTACTGTTATTCCGCCACGATTGCACCTCTGCTAACGTCCTCCAACGCATTAATGCAGCTTCTGAGGTTACAGACGACACCCTTGTTGAAATCGTTTTCAAAGGTTTGTATTGCTAAATACAAATTCAGATTATAAAATGCACGTTCCACCTGTCCAACCCAATTTATACCAATTCTTCCACCATGAAAAATCATCCCACACGCGCTCGTGGAGTTGGAAATGAGTGGGCAGGGAAGTATAAAAAGGAAGCTATTTAGTCTATTTTGTTCGATCTCTCGAAAAATTGAACCTGTTTGTAATAGGTTTATCTGGCTTTCTCGCAGGTAAATTTTTTGTACATTTTTTATCGGTTCAGCGAACAATGTCAATCAGTTCCAGATAAAGTGTTAGACTGCTGATTAGCGTTGTTGATTTTCTCTTTTAATGCCATTGCAAATGTTTGTTTATTCTACTCTGATAAGTGAGTTGTCGTGCTGCTATAGCTTAGTAGCTTTGTATGTAAACCTAATTTTTTGATCGGCGTAAGTATATTCTGGGGGAAAAAAGATTAAAGCTGGGCTAAATTTAAATTGTGGCCTGTGGGATTATTGTTGAATTTGGTACGATGTAATATTTCCTAATGAGTGTGTTGTGCATATTCAGTAAAAGGTTTGGTAACATAGATTGCTTTCTTCTGTACCGAGACCCATTTTACTGTTTCGATATTGCTGACAACTTTCATTTGAAATTGTCTTACATAGAACCAGTGCATTTTTTCAAAGTCTATTTATTTTAAACAGCTAAACAAGTGCTTGAAGATGACTTTCAACTGCGGCCGCATACTCTACAAGTGCATTCTTACAAGAGTCCAACTTTCTGCGACTTCTGCGGCGAGATGCTGTTTGGACTCGTACGACAGGGCCTCAAATGCGAGGGTACGTATGTGTCGTGCAACATTTTTAATTAACCAAAGTGCCTATTTCAGAAAGGAATTTTAACCCTTTTAATCTCACTATCTGTAATATTTGTGTAGCATTGTCATTGGTGAGAGCAAAACAAGAATGTGTTACAATGCTATAAATTCAGTCATGTAATCAAAGTATAAGAATAAATTTACTTCACACAATGGAGGCTTTTGCAACAACTGTGAATTTTGAAATGATGTTGTTCTAATTCAGCAAAAATAGTGAAGCCAAACTAAACATAGGAATGTAAAAAATAACTGCTATTAGAGTACCTTCAACTTGTACGCACCTGGCCAATAGCAAAAATAGAATGGTAAAGAAGTGTATCACTGTTGTTGGATTATTTATTCGATTCTGGAATGAATGCTCAAATTATAAGCGTAGTAATTTGCATATATTTGTTTGCTTGAACAGTTTGCGCCGGCAACTTCCACAAGAGATGCGCCATGAAGATTCCAAACAACTGCACGTATCCGAGAAGACGGCGCTCATCGACGAACTCTGTGCTGCCGCGTAGTTCTTTCGAGGGCTTCCCCCATGTCCACCTCTGTCCACCATCGCTGTCCGATGATGGCTCATCCTCAGCTTCATCCACAAATTCATTGGTTAGTGACTCGTTCCCTACCATGGGATTTTTCTCACCGTATTTGCCAACCGGGTTTGTTGGAGTTTGCGTCTTCGGCTCATTTGTCAACATATTAACTGCACCTTTGTTTTTCGAGTTACTGACACTGCAGGTATCCCTCGTTACGCAAACTCGTGTGGTTTCCGAGAAAGAAGCTTGGAAGCGCAAATTTGCACATACGAGGTGGGGGAAGATGCTGAAATCCTGATATTATATTTGCTTTGCATGCATATACATGTGGGTAAACTTAAAATGGTATTGCACACGTCCTTGAAAACCTGGATTTTTATCTGTCGCAGATAGAAAACTGGTTCTAGTTGCAACCGCGGTGTGTAATCATGTAGCATGTGAGAAGATAACACTGGGAAAGTTGAAAGTTATAAAGTGATCAAGCCTAAAAAGAAAAGTGCTGAGAGATGACATATTTTTTTAAAATATTTGTTTCATACTGTAAATTCCTATTTGCAAAATTTGAGGCCATATTATACTTATCGCCTACTATTGGCAGCATAGTCGCAGCGCCAACTAGTGGCATTATTCCAAAAACGAAAATGTCGCGGAGTTTTTCCAAGGTTTTTCAACCAAACTGGATTTTTTTTGTGCATGAAATTACTGTTTTTCGTTTTGGATTCTGCATTTCGCTTCGTTACCCTTCATGCATTCACATTTTTAACCTGCAATTTTGAGTTTGTTTTCTATTTCTAGTGTGTGTGAGGCTTGGTTTTTGTGACCGGCTGTACATAGTACAAACTGCCACTGACAATTGATTCGGTTTCGAGCTGCTGATTACACTTTTTATTTTATGCGTTTGCATTTTTTTATTGGCCAGGAAGTATGCAATTTGAGCTTTTTCATTGAGTCATTCCTCACCCAGACAGACATCCAGCAAGAATCATTCATTCTCCAATTTTGTACGTTAATCAGAAGCCAATATAATACAATATAATCCCACAATCATTGAAACTAATATGAAATTTTAATTCAAAATTCCTTCACATTATGTTTATGGGGTAATGTTAAAATTACATGCAGTTTTATGATTTTAAAAAGTGCTTTGTAAATGTCAAGGAATTTCAACAAAAAATTGAGACAGATGACAAGTAAAATTTAAGGACGATCCCCTGGTAATTGCATTGTACAATATAGAAAATGAAGGGGAAATTGTGATATACAGGTAAATAAATACTAGTAGATAAATGGGGAACCTTGAATTGGTAAAAAAATAAATACATTTCAATACCGTGTACTTGATTCGCCGACATACGTGTCAAGTTGAGCATTTAGTTGCCCCTTGTTACAGTTTGAGTATTCTTGCTAACATAAGCACATGTCACTATTTGAATTAACCAAGATGCATCTGAGCAACATGGAGATGTATGTACATTGGATGTCTGCGCAAGATCTCATTGGCCGCGGAGACAGGTTTCCATGCTAAGACACACGAAAAAAAAAAATAATTACTATGTATAAGAATGGGTAATGTTGTAGACACGCATCACAGATTTCGCTCTCTCTTTTCATTCCTACAATTGAGTTGCATTTCGAGGAGTTGCCAGAGCCCACGGTGCATGTCAGTCCACGCCGCGCCACGCTCTTGCTAACTTTAACCTGCGCATATATACTACTAAATCTGTTGACGATTTACAGATTTTTTCGAACGCATGCTGTCCATTCTAAGATGGAAGGTAAAACGTTTTCATTTGTTTTTTTTTATCTTCTTTCTGTGTGCTTCAAGCCAGCAGCAGAATTAAGTAGCTACTACGTATTTGGGAACGCGCCGAAAAGACACGGCTCGGTGGTACCATCCGTTTCGCTCTTCGGATAACTCGGCTACGTGTTGATTGTTTTGGGCTGTAACGAATTCTTTTCCCTTTAACCCGTTTCCCTGGTATGGTTTTAATGTTGGGATTTATCGCTTTTGGATTCACGTCAACTTCTCGCAAAGTGACTTGAAAATGGTTAACTGCTGCGGATGCTGCTTGCGGCTACAAGTTAGATACTTTTCATTTATTTATTTATTTATTTACTCTCTATAACTCTTTGCTTCCATATGCAAATTGGGATAAGTGTGTAGTATTTATCAATAGATTGTATTTACATTTTGGATTTTAACTAGTATACTTATTAGTACATGTGTGTTTTGTACTTGTATGTTGGTATTTACCATGCAGAATTTTCTGAACATTCATGATTTGTTGAAGTATTTCTATGTTATGCTTAATTTGTAATTAGTGCCAGAATTTCTGTAAGTTTGTTTATTATTGTATTTGTATTTATTTTTCAGAAGAATAATGTAATTTGTAAATTTACAGATTTTTGAAGTTCTGCTCATTTGCTAATTTTTAAGTGGGCTTATTTTAAGATTTAGTGTGCACTGCACAAGCGTTAATTTTATTACGTGTAATACTCAATTAACAATTTGAATTATATCATTTTGGCATGGATATTGCTATTGATAGTACGTAATTAATACGTAATAATACTCTTGGTAATACTTTGCCAACTGGGAATTTAATGACTTCAGATCATCCATAGAACGTTACTGAAAACGGTTGATGGTTTTTGCTTTTTCGACAGCTGCTGCCAGTGGGCAAGGGCCACAGCTCTCCGTCCATAAACATGGGAAGACCTGGTTGGGTGGACAAGGCACTTGCATCGAGGGTCAAAATTCCACACACCCTTGAGGTGCACACGTACGGCGTACCAACCGTGTGCCAATACTGCAAGAAACTACTCAAGGGCATCTTCCGACAAGGCCTTCAATGCAAAGGTTTCCTTGTATGCGTGCATTTTCCCTAGCCTACTTTCATTCTATTGCAACTAGAATTCTCTCGGTGCAGATTGCAAGTTCAACGTTCACAAGAAGTGCGCAACCAAGTTGCCCAAAGACTGTTCCGGTGAAGCACCTAAAGAACCTGAAGGTAGTGTGTATATTAAATCTAGTTTTGTTTTTTTTGGGGACAATTGCACAATTTTTACTGGTTGTAAATAACCCAGCTGCCGAAGGCCCTGAAATACCGTATCCAGAGCCGGATGATTCGGACAGTGAGGGCGAGAGTTCCATCGAGAGAGGGATCAAAAACGATTTGCAGATTAATGACGTTGAAAGCCAAGATGATGAACCCAACAAATTGCTGGCTGCCAGGTAGAATTTTGCACGTTGATTGGCGGCTGTGGCAGCTTGATTGACTGCACATGCAAATGTGGTTTCAGCCCATCGTCTAGTAACAACATTCCAGTGATGAGAATATGCGCTTCGGTGCGGCAGACACGGCGGCCAAATGCAAAGGTCCTCAAGGAAGGGTGGATGGTGCACTACACCAATAGGGATAACATGGTATGCAAAACTAGTGACAATCAAACCTAGTTGAGCGTAATTCCAACGAGTGATTTTTACGGTTTCGTAGAGGAAACGACATTACTGGAGATTGGATACAAAGTGTATCACACTCTTCCAAGATGACACGGGCAGCAAGTACTACAAAGAAATCCCGTTGTCGGAAATTTTAGCCGTGGAGTCCGCAAGGCCTATGAGGAGCGAAGTGGGCCGACCTATGCATTGCTTTGAGATCCGTACCGCATCCGTGCACTATTTTGTTGGAGAGGATCCTACTTACGGCCGCAAGGATGAGAACAAGGGCCAGATTATTATCACGCCGGTTCCGCAGGACAGCGGCGTCGGTGCTCACGTGGCCAAGGCGTGGGAACAATGCGTGCGCCAGGCCATGATGCCCGTTCCTTCGTCGTTGACGAACACCTCTATTGCTAACAATGTAGCAAATATGCGTAAGTCAAGTTCCATTTTTGAAGTGGGTTTCATGCCAAGAAGTAAAATTGCAATTACATTCCAGAATCTATAATAGATGGAGTTGCTGACAGAGCTGAATCAAATGCGGTAAGTTCTTTTGCACAACACGTATTGTAAAAGTTTTCACCTTCAAAAGAGACATGTAATCTGTACGTCGTATTATATCACAGGATATTGGCCAGATGTACCAAATATACCAGGATGAAATTCTTGGCTCGGGACAGTTTGGCATTGTGTACGGTGGCGTACACAGGAATTCCAGCCGGCAAGTTGCAATCAAGATGATAGACAAGTTGCGCTTCCCAACGAAACAAGAAGCGCAGCTCAAGAACGAAGTGTCCATTCTGCAAGTTGGTTTTTGTTCCCGTAAAAATGCATGCTACGGGGATCCACCGGTGCGGTGTTTACAGTCACCGATTGATCCCTAGCATGATCTTGAAACATTTCACACCTGCTGTTCAATGATTCCTTTTACGATGCTTGCAGAATCTTCAACACCGAGGGGTCGTCAATCTGGAAAAGATGTTTGAGACTCCGGAAAAGGTAGCGCAAGAGTTCACGGACATCTTTGTTTGCACTGGAAATATTACCATAATACCTACGTGTGTCAGTTTTGCTAATTCCTATTTTACTCAGCGTAATTAGTGATATATTTTGAAATTGTTCAAACGAAATTGGCATGTTTGGTTTAAAAAAAGTCTAAGTAGATCTACTCGTAACGCATGAAGTATTATATGTGACACAGATCGGGAAATAATTCTGGCAGTAAAGTATATGATTATTTGGAAACTTGGCACTAAACATACCTTACGGTGAAGAATGTTTTCAGAAGTACGACATGAATTAATGTAATAGAAATTCGTTTTTGTATATAATATGGGTTAATCTGGGGTTTCATGTTGCGTAATCCGTACAGTGTATTATATTTATTGGAGATATGGGTTAATACATATATGTGAAACTGATTGTGTTTGAAAATGTTGACAGATATTTGTTGTGATGGAAAAACTGAAAGGCGATATGCTTGAAATGATCCTTTCAAGCGAAAACCAACGCCTGTCGGAAAGGATTACCAAATTCTTGATTTCACAAGTGAGCCACTCTTTTTCAGATATTTTTTTGCTATAAGCCGTGAATAATAATTTATTTTTATTTTATAACACTTTAGATTCTCATCGCACTAAAACACTTACACTCCAAGAACATAGTGCACTGTGATCTCAAGCCTGAAAACGTACTCCTCTCCTCCCATTCGGATTTCCCTCAAGTGAAACTATGCGACTTCGGCTTCGCTAGGATAATTGGCGAGAAGTCCTTCCGAAGGAGCGTAGTGGGCACACCCGCTTACCTCGGTAAAATTCCCCATCGTTTCATTTTGCACCAAATGTACAAGTCTAACAAGGATCATTTACAGCTCCTGAAGTTCTACGTAATAAAGGTTACAACCGATCACTCGATATGTGGTCCGTTGGGGTGATCGTGTACGTCAGGTACGGTAGTTATTGTGGCGGTTTCCTAAAGCAGTAGGTTGGATGAGTGAGGAGGTTACATTTGAAATTTGTAGCTTGAGTGGGACGTTTCCATTTAACGAGGAGGAAGATGTGAACGACCAGATCCAAAATGCTGCCTTCATGTACCCAGCGCATCCCTGGCGGGAGATCTCGAAAGATGGTGTGGCTATATAGAAAATGTTTGTTATATGGTGCAAAAAGTATAACAAAATGTGGTACTGTTGTGATATTTCTTTGACAGCCATTGACTTGATAAATAGCCTGTTGCAAGTGAAGACGCGGAAGAGGCTAACCGTTGACAAGTCTCTGTCGCACATCTGGCTTCAGGTAAATTGTGACATGTAAACTACTGAATGATACAGTAGCTGATGGCCGCTTGCTTCGTTCCAGGATTACCAGACATGGTGCGATTTGAGGGACCTGGAGCAGCAGGTGAGCGAACGCTACCTGACCCACGAGTCGGATGATGTCCGATGGGAGCAGTACCGGAGGGGCCAAGGACCCGGACCCGGATTGGGCAATTTCCCAAACTCGGACACCACCAATCAAAGTATGGTGGAGAAGCTGCGCAGCGCGCACAATTATGTGAGACTCTGAGATAAGCTGTTGTCTTTTTCTCCAAGATAAAACGCTGCCTCGTTACGGTCGTTTCTGAACAGAACGGCGCCGAAACGACCGCGTTCATCCTATTACGCGTTGTATCAATGCTTTGAAACCTGGTGAGGCAAGTACCTTCTGCGCCTGATGGACTTTTACCATTTTCACTCACCAGTGGCTGTTTTATATCGAGAGATCCTCCTGCGTCCATTATCCATTTTGTGGCCATGACTTACCATCATGTATTCCACACGGGGTGTCCGACGTTCGCACCATCGGATTGATGTTTGGCGTCATTTTGTATTTTTCTAGCAAAATTTTACGCGGTGGCCATTGATACTTAATGCCAAACATCTTTCTTGCAATCATCCTTATTTTAAATTTAAATTGGAGGACCCTTTCGCGTTGAAAATCACCTATTCTTTTTACTTACTAACTGACACCCCGTATTTTAATAACGCATTGTGTTGGACATTGTCTTTTTAAAGTAAAAGGTAAGACACCGGTGAATTGGAAAAATGCTCGTTTAGTCAGAGCTAACATGATGTGAGATAATCGTCGGGGTTCCCAGGATGTACATTAATTTTTCGGCTGTTACGGCATGCCATTAACAGTGAGAATGTACAATATGGTTTCTTTTAGGTACGTAGAAATTTTACGGTCCTGTGAGCAGGACCTTCATCGATATATATATACATTTATAAATACATGTATAATGGTGACATGGCATGACTCAAGTCGCATTTTTTCAGGGTTTAATCACACAAAGTGCCACATTCGGGGAGAATTTAAAGGATACTATTGTATGGTGGTGTATCCCGGCCTCTATAGGTGAAAGATTTTGATATGTCACATTTTGTACCGTGCTGATCTATTTCATAGCAAGATTTGTATATTGTCGAGCTAAACTTAATCCTTCCATTTGAAAAGACGTTTTACCAGGGAAAAAAAATCACATTTAATCTACGGTGTGTACTTTTATCGGTGTTTGCAGTTTGGAGAACAATCGTACAATTGTGTCATGCACAAGCGAGTGGGAAGGGGGGAAATGTCATTCGGTATACTAAATACATTGCTGTAATTGGACAACATGGCAGATTGGTTTTACAGAATTTAATTAGAAATATAAGAAAAATGGAAATCACTGTTTCGCTAATTACTATTTGAAATCCGGCAATTTATTTGCTATGTCTCCCAGGAATTCCAGAATGAAGTTCATGTAAATTTCCAATTATGGTTCATTAGTTTTGGCAAACAGTGTAAAACAAATTAATTTTGATGTCCTAACAATTGTATACATATACCGCAATGGCATATTTCATATAAAATGTAATACGGTCAATTTTGATAATCATGAAAAATCACTGTCTTGATATTCATATTCACCTGACCGTAAATACTTATGGGAATTTCAAATGAAAACTAGCAGAAATGTACATGAACATCTTATATTTTACACTAATGTACATTGGAAAATTTGTGCGCAATGTCTAACCGGACATTGATTGATGTTTCTATACCGGACAATATATGACAAATCATGAAAGTGTTTCTTGAGATCAGACATGTTCATTGTATTTTTATCATCCATTTTAGCAAAACCTGATCTTGACTTGTTATACGGATCATGAAGCGCAACATTTTCCTTCGCATATTTGACGAATTTTGAAAACGGATCGCGCCTTATAATTCCGAAATAGGGAATGTTGTAAAAATGTTTCCAACGGCAACTAAAATATGGTACTATGGTCGTTTTTAATTAATTTCATAGTCATGTCACAAAGTTAAAATGCGGGGAGATATTTACATGTTATTATGCAACATTTTGGGATGGTAACATTTCCTTATTCGTGGTTGTTGGTTTTGAATAATCGTACTTTGTGAATCGAAGGTCTGGTTATAGATTACATGTATAATAATGGTGAAATACTCACTTGTGTTTGGGCTTAAATAAGGAAACTCGGTTGGTTAGAATTATATAAATGTGGATGAAAGAATTTTGGAGTTTGCGGTGGAAGTTTTAGTTTGTTCACTTTGTATCGAGTAGCCCAAACATGGTTTTCAAGTTTGTACTTAAAAGGGGAATTGATTCGTTTTATTGCATGCATTGATTCGCATTGTACAGTATATATGGGGGACTTGGAGATTTTATCTGCAAATACGGTGTGTAATTAATTATTGGCGGCCACTTGGCAAACTCTAGCCTTAATAAGGTGTACATTGATTTCAATTTCGAGATTGCCTCGTTGAGCTTTCTGCGTATAAGGGGTTGGAATTTTTCTATATATGGTGAAAAGTGGGGACAATTTTCACAAGGTTGTGTTTTCCGTTCTTCCACACGATGGCATAAAGCATATTCACTTTGCACAAGCCAATGTAATCTGTTATATATTAAATCGAGTGCTGGGGAAAATTATGCAGTGCGATTACACAGTATATATATATTATGTTATTCTAACAAAGCTTGAATATGGATTTTGTGGTACCTAATTAATAAAATTTCCCTATGATATAATTAGAAGCATGTTTAATTTTTGCTGTTTTTAAAGCTGCGAAAAACAAGATGACGGGCGTCTGACACATTGTATCATTGCTATTTAAATCAATGAATTTCGGAGGTCGATCATGAACTGGGTTTAGTTTTATCACTCTTGGATTTATTTCAATGATCTATCTGACGTTTCTTTTGAATTGATGGCCAGTTTTCCGATATACAGTAAATGCGTGGATCTATTCGATTTCAAAATGCGCGGTGAAGTTGGACTCAAAATGGCGTCCTGTATGGATTGTTGGGAAACGAAGGCTTATGTAAAGGTAAGTAGCGGTAGTTGTGATTAGCAGGCATTTCGGTAGCGGTACTAGTGCGGTAGCAGTTCCAAAATGGCTGCTTCCAGGTGCATGTGTTTCGCAGGAAGATCGATGATAAATCGGGGTTTTTCAATCGTCAATTTGCAATCATTCAACAAACAAACTTGTCAGCGTGTTTTAGTGAATTCAGTGCTAGCAAACCGAACTTTCTGTCGCCGTTTTTCAACAGAAAATACGAAAACTACGCAGGATTCTAGCGGCGTGAAAAACATCACGCAGCAGATTTTACAAACCAAAATCGAAGATGCGTCCAAATCGGACTCGAAATCTTCACAAGACAAAGATAAAAACAGTTCTTCTGGCGGTAATGAAGAGAAGAAATCGGCGTATTTCTCTAGACGTGCCATGAAAATCACGCTTTATGGATTAGGAGTTATGTTTTCAGGCATGGCTGGCTATCTCGTTGCTGTTTTCGGTATAATAACAATAATAATAACATTCTTAAAAATTTGTAATTCACTCCTTGTACGAATTTCACTCCAATTCTGTTTGTATTTTTGCCAGGTGCACCGCCGCAAGATGCCACCGGAAATCCAGTGAGAAATTGCATCAGATGTATTTTCCTAAACTATATTTATTAATTCCATGTTTGTTTTATTGTTTTGTAGGTCAAAGACGAATTTAATGAAAGTTAGTACATACGTTGTTGGTTGCTTTTTACTGTTATATCTATCTATCTGTTGTTACTTTACAAGTACATTTGATGTGGTTTTTTAGTTTCAACGTGGAAAGCTTATCTTCTGAGAACATGGAAAGAACTTGTATTGTATAATAAGGTATATATTTATATACACACATTGATTTACTTTTTCCTTATTTTACCTTTATTAATTAACATTATAGCTCATACAAGAACCATCTAGGGAGAAATTATTGCCTGATCCTCTCACAGAGCCGTATTACCAACCACCGTACACTTTGGTATTGGAAATGACCGGCGTTTTGGTACATCCCGATTGGACTGTGAGTTATTTGGAATATAGTTGTGGTTACATTTAACAAATTAATATATTCAAGATGTTTGTTGTTATTAGTACAAGACAGGGTGGAGGTTTAAGAAGAGGCCAGGTGTGGATTACTTTCTTCAGCAGATTGGACCACCTCTATTCGAAGTGGTCATATACACATCCGAACAAGGCTTTGTAAGATTAGCTTACAAATATAAGAAACAATCTATTGGAACGGACAATATATTTTTATTTGTATTCTCAGACTGCATTTCCAATAATCGACAGTCTTGATCGGAGCGGTTACATAATGTACAGACTTTTCCGCGATGCCACGCGATACCTGAATGGCCATCACGTGAAGGTTATTCTTAAGTTTAACTGAATGTCTTATTCTGTAATACAATGTTGGTTATCTTAATTTATAAACAGGACCTGGGGTGCCTCAATCGGGATCTTTCTAAAGTAATCATCGTTGATTGGAATGAGAAGTCGGTTCAGCTTCAACCGGAAAATGCGGTCCGAATCAAAAAATGGTCAGGAGACGATGAAGATACGTCGTTAGTGGACCTTGCAGTGTTTCTCAGAAGTGATTATTGTCTCCTTAATTATCATACAAATCAGTTTACTTTGGTAAGAAATTAAACTTGCGACTTCGCAAATTTTTGACAGCGATCGCAATGAACGGCGTGGACGACGTTAGGCCTGTGTTAGAATTTTACAGGCAATACGATGACCCTTTGGAGGCCTTTAAAGTGAATCAGCGTAGGCTTCAGGTAAAATAACGGGGAAATGTAAAACAATGTCAATAAATATGTCATTGAGCGTCTTGGTCTGTGCTGCAGGAGGAGCAAGAAAGAGCGAGCAAGATTAAGACGGAAGTAGAACGTGGTGCGGCTAGTTTGACAAGTGCTTGGGCTCAGGGATTACTAAAAAAGCGCCATTGAAAGCTGATGACCAGCCTGTGCCAGGGACATGGGAATCAGGAATATATAAGGGCCGGAGACCATGTGCCATTGTGAATCGAGCGAGAAGTTTGGATTTGTTCGTACTTGAGTAGGCTATCCAAAAATAAAAGCTAGATGTTTTCTATATTTTCATTACTGGTACAATATAATTTATAGGACATTTTTTAATTAGATATTTATACTGTTTAAATAACGGGTTTAAATTGAAATTTGAAGTAATTCCCGCGTTTCGATCACCCGAAATGCTTTTCAAATATTCTTGAAAACCGGAATTTGGAGTTTGTACAAAATATACTTTCAAGGCGAATGCGTTTGGGCTTGGTTTGGGTTACATCACACTAAATGGAAAACGTCTAAAGTCCATTTTCTGGTTATATTCAAACGCCACCTAGCGGCAAAACTGCATGAAGGTCTTTCCTATTCCTTACTGGACATTCTTGTGAACATGACCAAGGTCAGTTGCTTGAACATTTCTGTAAGTAAATAGACAACTGTACCGTTTCTTACAATTGAAATGTGTTTTCCAGCCAATTCTGTACTCGTATTTCCGCAGTTCATGCTCATGGCGTGTCAGAATCGGTAAATATAACAATTTGTTATATAAAATTTGTGAAATTAGGGTAGTTGTGACGTCATAATATGCAATCGGCCTATCCTGTGCATCCTTGCGCTCCATCTGCCAATCGGACGCAGCGATGACGTCAAAACTAATATTTGATAACTGATAATTTGATTTTTTGATGAATTTGTGAATCAGCTTTGGCCATCAAATCCATCGACTATGAAACAAGAGCAGTCCATCTTGTTAAGGATGGGGGCGAACAGGTTTCATTTATAAATATTTCTATTATATGGAAAATAAATTCAGTGCTAATATTTTGCGAATACATATAATAAAATATTATTCTGATAACAGTTTTCTGACAATTACACTGCACTTAATCCAATGCAACAAGTGCCTACATTGGTTATTGATGGACACACTTTCATCCAATCGGTGAGTTACATATTATTTTAGTGTATTGATATTTATATTATATTATATGTTTTAAAGAAATTATTTTTGTTGTAAATGCAGGCAGCTATAATAGAATATTTGGAAGAGACCAGACCAGAGCAACCTTTGTTCCCAAAAGATCCAGTACTTCGAGCCAGGGTTTGTAGTCCAAATTAGTGTAAAACCTTGAAAAAAATGTGTGTTTGTTTTGCAAGTTTGTAACTATTCTTGGAATATTTCGGCTCTATAATGTATAGGAATATTTCCAAGTATGTTATTTCGATTAGCACGATGGTGCATTATAAATTATTGCAATTTGTTTAGTTACATTTATACTATTCAGTGTGTTTCAAAAATGCTTATTTTGTTCATATTTTAATGCAGGCAAGAGAGATTGCCAATTGCATTGGATCAGGAATTCAACCTCAACAAAATACTTCAGTTCTCCGGAAAGTGGATGAATCTGAACGTGCCCAAACAGCACGCAATGTTATTGAAAGTGGATTTAATGGTAGATCCAATAATAATGCGTAAATATAATTATTAATAGCTTCATAGTATAGTAATGAATTTATTTTCAGCCTTGGAGAAATTAGTGAGCAAGACAGCAGGGAAGTATTGTGTTGGAGATGATGTGACAGTTGCAGACTTGTTCCTGGTTCCTCAAGTTGCAAATGCAATCAGGTTTAAATAGAATTATAATCGCACATAAAATGTTGACTTTAACTGAATAAGTATTTTTATTAATTGTACTTGTTCCAGATTTGAGGTGAATATGATGCTTTACCCTACAATCTCAAGAATCAATCAAAGTTTGCTAAAGATCGATGCTTTCCAAGTGTCCAGTCCATCAAAACAGCCTGACTGCCCAGATGAATTGAAAAAATAATTGACATTGTGAAAATATGCTGTAATAATCCTGGCAATTACAAGGCTTACCATCCGGCCCCCTGGTGGGGAAACGCCACTAGCAGAAGCGCCCTAGCGGTATGTGCACATTTTTTATTTTTTTCAGGAGAACTAAAAAAGTTATACTGGAAATCAATGCTCAAATTTATTATTGAAATGTAAGATTGTATTATGCAACTCAAGATGCAACGATTTTTTAGTATTCCTGTTTTAGTTCTCCTGAAAAAAATTTAAAATGTGCAGATACCGCCAGGGCGCTTCTGCTAGTGGCGTTTGGCCACCAGGGGGCCGGATTCATACGTGCATTCTGATTAATCCTAAATTTATTCCTTCCTTATCACTCGTACTAAGGTTCCTCGTACTAATAGTATATATCAAAGAATAAATTGTATTAAATACAATTATATTAACAATTGAATTTCAATGTTTGTTACCAAGACGTTATTACACCGCTTTTGCAACAATTAATAAATATGCGACAAAATCTGAAGTCGAGGCCACGTTATTTAACTGTAAAACTGCATCTAGAGAGAGCGCCGTTGTGACCCGTGTTCGCGGATTTCCCTAGCGGTGGAAAATGAACTCTACCATTTTAAAATGGCTGCCGAATCGGTCGTGTTATTTTTCAATGGATCGCGTTGCAAATGCGTTTCGGTTGGGAAAAATGGCATCAATGCTTCTGATTTGAAAGTAGACGTTGTCACAGATGGTCACCAGGTATTATTACAATCAATTTACAGGTTTTATTCAACCTGCTAAACCTAAATCCGAATGAAATGCGATAAGCCTAATCAAGGCCTAATACGCCCGTGGTCTTCGTTGCAGGACTTGCGAGACTTTTACTTGACTTGTGACGGGCGAAAATTGGGCGACAACTGCGTTATTAGACCTGGAAAATGTGTTTGGCTCGTACCTCGCATCGTTGGTGGCAAAGGAGGTTATTTTCCCACTGCTGTTATGCATTATTTGTCCCTTTCTACCGTTAAGCCTAATCACGATTGAAAATTACAGGCTTTGGATCGATGCTTCGTGCGATTGGAGCTCAAATCGAGAAAACAACCAACAGAGAAGCCTGTCGTGATTTGAGTGGACGCAGATTGAGGGATATCAACGAAGAAAAGAGGTCAATAAATACATTTTAACATCTATAGACTACACAGTAAACAAAATCTGTCAATTACTCTAAATGTAGGCTGAAGAAATGGATAGCAAAACAAGCTGATGCTGAAAGAGGACGAGAACAACGAAGACAGGAGAGATTGGCAAGAATGTTGGTTGTTCCAAAACATGAATTTAATGACCCAAATTACTACAAGCAGAGGTCGCAGATTACAGACACTGTAGAGGATGCCCTCAGCCAAGGTTAATTTCATTTATCATCATATATCACTTTAAAAACTCGAAATAAATATGTAATTCTCCATCACAGGCCTTTCAGCAGGACCATCTGGTGAGAGTGATAAGAGGAAACCGAATTTGACAAACAAGCCTGCTAAACGTGTCAAACTATGGTTTGTTGTGTTCGCTAGTGTTATACTTGTTGGGCAATCGTCATTTAATTTGACGGTTCTTTCAAACATTATTCAGGACTGGTGTTGATGATGAACTTTGCGAGTCGAGTGATACCGACAGTGACAACTCTTCGAAGGAAAGAAATATTGTAACTGAACCTTCTTCGGATGCAGATAGTTCAAGGTATTATTTGCATCCTTCTGGCAATTACAGCATAACAATTTAAAGATTTATTTGCACAAATTTCATTGTAGCGATGAAACGACTTCAGTGAAACCAAACCAGGAAACTGAAACTGAAAAGGAGGACCAAACTTCAAATGACTCAGTGCCTGAAATGCCACCGGAATGTGTTTCCAGCGAAGTACAAAACGAAAAGCAGGAAAAGTTACCACAGTTGGAAATGCCATCTTCATCGGAAACAGTACAGTTGGATATTGATAAGAAAGAGGCTAAATTGGATGTAATTAGCGAGAAGAATGTTTTGCCATGTTATAATTGTTCCAATTTCTCATATATATTTTTCCTCCCACATGCAGGAGCATATTCCACTTGATTTGGAGGATTTTAATAGTGTTGCTGAACTGGAAAACCTTGGTCTTGAACGGTTGAAAGTAGCTCTTACAGAAAGAGGACTTAAATGTGGTGGAACCTTAAAAGAACGTGCCAAAAGGTTATTTTCTATCAAAGGACTTGATTCAAAAGATATTGATCCCACTTTACTGGCTAAACCTGTTAAGAAACACCAAAAAGCAGTGTGATATTTTTATTTTTTAATCGTTAATGTCAGAACAATTGCTCGTCAGTTCATTAAACTCTGAATTTTAATTACATTGAATGTGTAAAAATGCCATGCGGGGCTATTTCAACATGTATAATTAAACTGTACAATCATTAATAGACTAGTTAATGTATTTTACGAAACTGGAGGTCGTCAAATTCTTCAATCATACAAATTGGGATGCTCTCATTATTTTGACGTGCTGCAGCTGGGTTGCATTTCACCTGTATCTTGACATTCAACTTCTCGAAAACTGCGTGCTCTATTATGATACAAGGTGGGACATCATCCACCGAAGGAATCTCTTTCAAAGAGTCCGATTCATCTCTCTGAGCCCTGTTGTTCATTTTCATCCCAATTATTTCGGATGGAATACAGGTCATAATGTTCAGTACAGTACTTTTCACTGTTACTGACATGAGGCTTGTTTCCGTGACCTCGGCCAACCGAATCGGGGCGATTTCTTGAATGCCTGCAACATGTTCGTCCACTGATTCCCTGTTCAAATAATGGTATTTGTTAGTAAAAAATGTAACTGTTAACTTAATGTGATTATTTTCATAATTCAAATAACTTGCACGTAGTCATATCCTCGCAAAACAATTCAACTGCATATGATGATATACAGAAATTCATACAATAACATGCAACATCTCACATTATTCTTTGGGAAATAACACAAAATAAATAACAAAAACTATTCACAAAGATGCTGTGAAACATTGGGAATGCCATTTTGCAAAAACTCGTTTTTGTCAAAATGTCGAATCGCTTTTCGAGGCTGTACTTCGTTACCAACCTTCTGTTATTGCCGTTTGCTCTCTCATGGCTTAGCTTAATCAAACTGGTAGCATTCATATATTTCAAAGATGGATTTGAATGGCGGGGAAGCTAATAGTAATGTAATATATTAATTAATCATGATTTATTAATAGATTCATTGAACCGAACCCGTACATTATTTTCCAGGGCCGGAGTGCTTGTGAATGGTTCATTCCCATTATTGTTGAAAATTGATTCATTTTCACGCTGCATACAAATTAAAGCATGTAAAATATACAGTCACATATGCAATTCATTTAGAAATTTCATTTATTGCCTGGGAAATTATTGGTGAAAATGCCGTGGATTCTTGTAAATCAAAGTTACGTGTGCTTGGACCTGTGAGAGCTGTAATAATAAGAAAAATTAATTATTGTACAAATTACGTGAAGCAATATAGTGTTGTTGTGTACTGTTGCTGCGACGTTTTTCAATGGCGGGTAGATTGGAATTGGAACGTTCATGGCCTATATTAATTGTGCGTTTTAAACGGAAAGAAATTGTATTAATGCACTTAATTGAGATCAAACAACACCAAGGTATAATTGCAATTAATACGTACTACATTTTATTCGATGTAAGGTCCTATTACGAGTGTTTCTAAGACGGGAATTCATTTACTCGTTTCCTTTCCATCAATTCCGATCCTTTTCTCGAAGTCGAATGTCGCAAAAAGCCCGCTTTCATTTAATGTGACGTCACAGGAGTAGTGGACCAATCACGTTTCACCTTTGTACACCTTTGCGTATTACAACGCCATGCTGCGGGAGCGTTTCGAATTAAATTGTCAATCTCGTGGAACTGGAAATTATATTAGAGCAATGAGCGCGCAAAAGGATCATCGTTTATGGGAAGATACAGCCAAATTGAGTAATCAACTGTTAAAATGAATTATATTTATCAATTCAGGCATGTTTTCTCACTTTCTTATTATATTTTGGACAGTTTCGGACGGATTGCAATGTGGAAAACGTCGTCTTGACGTTTGGTCGGATCGCAATGACATTTACGGCACAATTCTAGACGCATTATTATCTGTTTTGAAGAAGCAATGCACTTTTGAAACCCAGAAGGTGCAGAAAATTTCACGAGTGAGTTTATCCGTACTTGTGCAATTGTATTGCGGATTGTGCCGGTGGTGTGCAACTATTGCACGCAATATCTCATAGGCTAAGCTGTACGGCCGGTGCAATAAGTTGCGCGCTATCTGTTGCGATGCAAGAAAGTGGCTCATGATTTGAAATTTCATTGCAGGCTATGCTTCAATTAGAACAAATTTTCCACAGCGATTGGAAAAATGCCCGTCGTATTCCCTCGGATCTTGACCAGCGTATATGGAGTATTTCAATTCAAATTATAATTGATGAGGTATTTTATTAAAGCTTGAGTTTGGTTAAATTAATTGCAGAAAATATCTGCATGATTTCAAAATATATATTCTCATGTCAGGATTTTCCAACTGAAAGCTCTCTTTTAATATCGTCTACTTTTTCGCTCTTCCTTAACTCACTTTGGGAGCCAGAAAAAGTTGCCCAAGTTGTTTGCAGTCTCCTGAAGAAATTAGGTGAGGTTTCATCAATTTTTGGATTTATTTTAATTAAACAAAGCTAACGTTTGGTCAATTTTGGTTTGATCGAAATATGATACTGTCCTTATTTGCAGGAGAAAAATTTGAAGATGTTGCGGATTTTAGTTTCAATACAATTGCTACTTCTCACTTGGCGCAACCTGTTTTTGAAGCAACACCATGTTTTCCCATTCTTCTTTTAATCCATGGACTCCTAAATTGCGGGCAAAATGATTGCCTTTTAACTACTGGAATCGATAATCTGCTGATCCTGGAGTTGTTCCAGTACGTTTTGGGACTATGCCGTGCAAAAAGTTACTACCAGTTTCACGCGTTTCAACTTCTCCTTTCCTGGCTTCAATTTGTGAATCGAAATATGCAAGCAATCTTCAACAACGAATGCGATGGACAATGTCGGCAGTATTTGTTCTCCTACGATTCCCATATCGTGCGATCATTGACAGAAGTTTTTGAGGCAAATTGGGAAAATCCAATAAATGGAGTGACAGAATTGCTTAGAAAAAGCTATGCCTTAATGATTAGTATTGGCAAGCTGTCAGAGCAGCTCTTTAAAAATGAAACTCGTTGCAATCATGACGGTCTTGGGCAAATTCTGACCCGACAAATGCTGAAACTACCAAATTCCTGCAAAGGGAAATATTTTGCTTTGTCAGCACTTATCCCTGACTTTGGAGTATGCAATGTATGGTAATCGTTTTGATGAACTGCTGTTTTTGCTTTAAATTTGTTGCATAATACTTATATTTGTATATTATACATGCAGTTGATGGCGACATGTGATACATTTTCCTTGGATCTCGCCTCGACTTTGTCTGCCAATCATCTTGCATCTGCTGGAAGTGACGTGTATCGAGTTATTTTGACCGTGGTGAGGTTCGTCTTTCATATATTTATTGAATATAAATCTTAGTTCAGTGTTGACAGCATAAATTCAATGTTTCAGAAAAGAAGTTTGTGAACAAGATCTGTTGAATGTTTGGAGTCTATCGTGGATGGAACCACTCATGTCCGCGCTACGTCACGAGGACAGGTTACAAATCTCGCATTCCTTAAAGATGCTTATGTCTTCGATGAAATTAAATGGGTGTCTTTGCTGGAATTTAGGATTATTCAGCAGAATGCAGTGCGGTATTGGTTACCAATAACACTGCAGCATTTGCCAGACAGTTATGAACTCATGTATCGTTCGGTTCAAGATCTAAGTACCAAAATTATCCTTATGAAAGCTGCAAGGCGAATGGGAAATGTAACTTACGATGAATTGGTGAACATTTATTATTGTGTACAATGTAAGATTGTCTTAGATTGTATTTTAACCCTTTATTTGCAAGTAGGATATTTCTGCGATTAAACGTGCGCTGTTTCATTCGAGTGAGGGACTGAGAAGTGAGGCATTTGCAATTCTTTGCAGCACCATTAAGAAGGCTGGTTAGTATTGATTATTTGTATTATATTTTGTAATACGAGTTTTGAAATTAAATGTCCAGTTTTATGGAACACGTTTTATTCAATGTTTTCTCCACTTAGAACCATTATCAGGAGAAGTTGCTCTTGTCCAAGAGTTCCTGCCATTGAACCTCAACATATACGACACAGCTTTTCGGCAACAGCTTTACACGAACCTTCAAAATCTTCTGATTCGTCTTCGCGATAGTTGCGTCACGTGCTTGTCTTCCGCCAAAAGACGGCACTCGTGTACATCACCCGTTCTTGACGATTGGATTGGTGAAGTTCTTGGTCACCGTTCTCAATTAATTCCAATATCAATTTGATCCCATGCAGCTTTCTTATTATAGACTTCGTCGAATGGTTGTGGGAACTTCTGTTGGACAATCTGCAACCGGGTGTCTGTTATCAGCGGAGACAAACTTGCTTGGAATTGCTCAAAGCCATCATGAATGTGTTTATTACAAAATCTGACCAGAAAAAGCATAAAGGAGCTATTACTGGTATGGTTGTATAATGAATGCTATGCGACATTCTTGTCTTACAGTATTTAATAACTGGTATTTTTCTTCAGACAGAACAATTATACTGACAGAATATGTCAAGTCTCGTAATAAGTGGAATTTCATTTCATTAAAAGCAAGGTCCGTTTTGCTAATATGTCTCATGGATTACATGACAGAGGTAGGTATATATATATGTCACAGAATCGAAGAAGAAAATGTCTGTATTTTACTTCATTCGGAGAATTTTGTTACCCGCAGATTAAGGAGATGGCTTGTAACGTGTTGGAAGAATATTTCATGCAGTTGGCAGATGATTCGGTGGAAGATTTGGATAATGTTTTTGATTTGGGCTTCAAACTTTGCAATAGCCCAAAGGCATTTCTATCTGCAAGTGGCTCTTTAATTTTAAAATACTTCTTTTGCAGGTAATTGGATAAAATGTGTATGTATTGTTATTTATGCGACATTTGCTTATTTTGTAAATGTATACAGGGCAAATATGCATATTGGTTGTTCATTAATCCAGAACACCCCAGAGGATTTTGTCCATTCCATTTACAACAAGCTGAATGCTCAATTTGAACTTGCAAAATCAGATATGTTGGATTCTGCAAAAACGGCTCCTATGCATGGCAAGTACAGCGTTATGAGTATGACATGTATTTTTCATACAGCGATTTTATTACTGTGTATTTTACACGTTGCAGGTCTTGTTTTAACTTTGCAGCGAATTTTATGCGAATCAAAAGTTCGACCGTTTTGGAAAATAGTGCACGATGCGAGTGCTACGAATAAACTGATTGCGGATATAATCAATTTGGCTGAAGATATTGTGAATTTCTGCTTGAGTGTTCTTGCTGTGAAGACATCTGAAACAGGTTCAATTGGAATATTATGTAGACAAATTGCATGTACAAAAAACGTTGTTATCCATCTAGATGTTTCTCCGTCATTTGCTGATATGGGCCAAGCGATAGAAGACATTAGATCAAAAAATCCATCATGTGATGACACAAGAGCGGAAGTGGTTCTTTCCTTGGATCACGAATTTGTGTTATCGTGTTATTGGCTAAACTTGAAAGTACATACATTGTTGAATTAACGTATAATTTTGTTGGGTAACTTACTGTTATGATCTTTACAATTGTCTTTTTATTGGCAGCACTGTAGCCACCTTGTGGGAAACATAGTATCGCGTCTGCCTATTCAGACCGACACACGGCAAGATTGTGATGTTTTCATTAACACGTGTTGCGTAGAAAAAGTAGGAAACATTTTAGTGTCCATCATGCAGAGAACAAGACATCGGGTAAATGTGAAAGTATTTATTTAAAATAACACATTATACGACAGTTCATTCAGTCAGTGTTCTGCAATTTCAGGGTGCGATCGAAGCATGCGGCGAAGCTTTGAAATTGTTTTGCGGCAGACTGTTTGAAAGCACCGACCACCGATTGCTCCAAATCCCATCAGTAATATTGAACACAGCACTGCACGATGTTGTAGCAACTGCCACAGTGACGTCAGTCACCAGACGGTCAGCTGGGCTCGCAATCTTAGCACCGGCTGTTGTATCCAGCGAGATCAGAACCCGACAGCGAAAGACATTTGAGATGACGATGAAAAAGCTGCTGGATGTGGCTCGTCTTCCTGTTTGCCAATATTCCGACCAATGCAATGATCTTCCTCAAAGCCAGAGTCTGCATATTCTTCGAGCTTTTGTTCATGATGCTAGCCTGACCCAAGATGTTCAACCGTACCTAGAAGATACTATGGTCATCTGCCTTGAGGCTTTCACCTCACCCGTGTGGGTCATTAGAAATGCTGCTTTGCAGTTATATGGTAAAATCTAGCAGAATCTTCAAATATGAACTGCATCACAATTTATGTTTCATTTTTTTGATTCTTTTTAGGTGCGGTAATACCGAAATTATTTGGGCAGAAGAAAACTAGCGAAGAGTGGCCGTGTAAGAACACAATGACAGCGAAAGAGTTCTTTGGTCGTTACCCGCAGCTGGAAGATTTTCTGTTAAAACATCTCATTGATGTGAATGCAACCAGTACAATTGCCAATCATGCCACTTTAATTCCAATATTGGCTGTTTTGGGACGTTTGACACCGCAGAGCAGCTCTAATAACGATGCTTCCCTGTATGTTTTATTTGGAATTTCGTTATGAAATCTTACAGAGATTGTACTGTTGCAATTTGCATATTATTTCCAGTAACCGGCATCGGTTTGCAAGCTGTTTGAAGACTTTGTTGTCCTCACCAATCTGGTACGTGAGAAAAATGGCTGTCGTGGCTTTCGGTGCAGTCACAGATCAGGATTCAGTTGCGGTTGTGTGCGAGGATCTTGCTGCAAGTCTTTGCCATAAAGACGTTGCAAGTAGTTACAATCAAATTCATGGCTATATTATGGCACTGAGGAATTTGCTAACACGTGCAACACCAAACCTGGAGTAAGTGCTGATTACATGTAATATATGTGTATGCCGTGTAGATTTACTATTTTTGGAATATATTTTTCAGTTGGGTTTACGTTAGGAAATTACAGGAGAATTTACAAAATAGTACCTGGCTACTCACAAACCAAAACAAATGTTTCGTCGTTAAAGTTGCTGCTTGGAAACTGTTCCTGAATTTGCCACCGTGTCTTAATCTTCCCTTGCAGCAGTTAGTCAGCGATTGTATAGCGACTGAAAACCCAAACTCGTATAGGCTTTGGATGGTAATTTGCTATTATTATTCTAGTTTTTTGTTATTAAAGTAGAAAATTAAGCCAGTTTTTAATTCCAGCCTGGTGAGAAAGCATATTATGGAATGAAGGCGTGGTTGATACTTCACAGTTGTTTAGTTGTTGAACTTCCAGTCCTTGTGCGACAGTTTTTATTAGAACGTGATTCAGGTCAAGATTGCAAAAAGGCTTGCTTAAAGTACCTGAGGACCAACATAGCAAACAATAGCTACAACTGGTCAGATGTACAGGTATGGTGCAAGGAACTGTGCTTGTATGTTATATCTACGGTGGCTCATAGGAACAAACTCTACTACCCGATAAGAAAACACACCCCAAAATGTCTAGAAATACACTTCCCAACTTAAAAAACACTTCCCAACTCAGAAAACACCTCCCAACTGACAAAAACACTTCATAAGTTGTAAAGTGTTTTCTGAGTTGGGAAGTGTTTTAAAAGGTGAGAAGTGTTTTGCAAGTTGGGAAGTGTTTTAAAGTTTGAAAGTGTTTTAAAAGTTGGGAAGTGTTTTAAATTTTAGAAAGTGTTTTAAAAGGTTGGAAGTGTTTTAAATTTTAGAAAGTGTTTTAAAAGGTGGGAAGTGTTTTAAATTTTAGAAAGTGTTTTAAAAGGTGGGAAGTGTTTTGGAAGTTTGGAAGTGTTTTAATAATATGGAAGTGTTTTCTGAGTTGGGAAGTGTTTTAAAAGCTGGGAAGTGTGTTTCTAAACAAGTTGGGAAGGGTTTTAAAAGTTGGGAAGTGTTTTGAATGTTGGGAAGTGTGTTTCTAAACAAGTTGGGGTGTTCTTCTCCTATTGGGGAGTGTTTGTTCCTTCTGAGCCACCGTATATACAAATTAAAATATTACTTTCTTCGTGTAGGATATATTGCTGGATGCAGCTGTTGAGGAACTTCTTCCATCAATTCTACTTTTCATATTGGATCTGATTATGCTGCTGTTTATTGAGAAAGACATAGCTAGTAGTAAATTGCAATGTGAAACTTTCAAAGATCTGTTTGAAAGAATCGCAACAGCTCAGAATTTCACAACGGTTGCCGCACTGGCACACGAGTTGTGGTCTGTTGTAATCAAAGTGAGGATAGAAAACAACATATGGAGGTAAAACTCTGGTTTGTAGCTATCTAACGTGTTTAATCTGACAGCTATATAATATGGCAATATCTGAATAGTGTGGAGGATGCCAAACATGTGGCAGGTTGGGCTAAGTTTTCACGCTGCAGAAGTGCGCCGCACCAATCTGAAATTTTCCGAAAGTCTGCGGCAAAGTCACTACGGATATCTGGATCGGTGGTGTTACGCACAATATCTGACCTGGACCAAAAAGTCCAGGAACAACTACTGGGTCATCAAGAGATAGTCATGTCTATATTTGAAGCTGGGATGTCACTGTTGCAAGATGAGAACATGGAAGTTCGGCAGGAAGCGGCTTGTTTTGCCTCATTGCTGAACAATGATGGTTTGGTAAATTTTACTTTAGTACTTAAATTGTGATAGTGAAATTATAATAGGAAATAAATGCATTGATTTAATTAATTGATAGCAATGCAGCTTCCATGTGAATTACGCAATCCAGGTAATTCTAATTAATGAAATAACCTTGATGAATCCTGTATATTGACTCTAATCAGGATATTTCTTATAGTTGTTGGGTGAATTTATAATAAACAACTTTTGGTCGTGCATCACTCTACGGAATCATTTATGGGATAGATTAAATGATGCTCCAAGTTCATTCGCTTGCATTCGGAGTCAGATGGACTCGACGTAAGTTTCTCATTTTTTTGGAGGTTGTCATTTTCTCATGCTTACGTTTCATTTTACATTATTCTTAACAGATTAGTGCTTTTTCAACAAGATGACATCAATGTATATGCCGAACCGTGTCTAATAAGTAAATTCTACTTGCAACTTTTACAAGTAACTTGCTGCCATTTATTTGTTCAATCCACTTTTAAACATAATGTTACTTTTCACTTGTGTAAATACATATTTGTTTTTCTAGAAAATAGTCCACAAAGTTAGAAATACACGCGAGGGTACAGCATTGCTTACGTGGATAGATGCAATACACGAAACGGTTATCAAAGATGCACTGGATGTGGTGGTGTGTCTAGAAAATGTTGACGGTAGATATTTAATACGTAATTATTTCCTGAGCTAGCAAATTCCTAATTTGTGTTCGTGATGATTTCTCAGAAACGAAGCGGTTCCAGATGTTATCGTACGGGAAGACGCCTTCAATCTTGGCCAACTTAAGAAGCCGGCTCCAATTTCTTATCACTGCAAAACCATCGTTGAAAAACAGAATCGATGACGTGATACGCCGATTGGATCAATCCAGGCCACTGTTCATACAAAGTACTTAATTATTTCACATCCTCTTTTTATTGCGAGTGCCTTGTATAATGCATAGACATATTGCCAGATTTATTTTTATACAACAAACGGAAAGAACTCCTAAGACGGGTTTCTCCAACCGAATTAAAACATACATGTGAACATTTGGCAAACTATCCCATTAGACACAATATACGTCCGAATACATTTAAATGTTGCAAAGAATAGATATCTTTCCGAGCGAGTGATTATCTGTCACATATTGTTCTGATAGGCATATACGGTGTTAGTTTCACCTGTAACCCCGTATTCTATAGTCTGCAATGCTTATTTAATTGGCAAACAGCAACAGCTTCTAGAGGCAATATTGGTTTGGATGTAGTAATTTCCCTCATGAAACGATGCATCCGCTGGACGTTTTCGGTTCTTTCGTTGATTGCGACACCTCCGCTTCTTGCACTGGTGGCAAATCGCCTTCGGCTTTAGCAGCAGCTTTCTGGAAAAATTGTCCAAATCAACATTGCATTACCTTTAAACATTTAATTTTCCATGTACAATTTGTTTGATGCGACATGTGCAATTTTATGTGAGCAGAATTCCGTAATTCCTTTTCATGACACGGGCATTATTTGGAACTTACAGACTTTGATGTCTTGTCTTGAGGAAAGTTCTTGGAAAGGTCAAAGGCTTTGTAAGTTTCAGGTGTCCAAAGTGGGCTCAAGGAAGGCATTTGAAACTCTTCTGGCCGTACGAGGCCGTAAGTGGCTTTCAGTTCCAGTTGTGGTGGGTCGTACGGCACTGCTTGATGATATCTGGGAAAAATTGAACACTTGTCTCCTTTTTCTTCTCAAACACTTAAATGAATGACAATGAATTACATGAATCCGTTTTCTCGTTGCAGCTTCTCTAACGTCCTCTTAACGTTGGAACTGAGTCTGCGGAAGAAAGGATGCATTTCCAGTTTGGCCGTCGTTCCCGGTCCTTTCTGACTGGCGTACTCCTTGCAAAGTTTTCCAGCGTCGGCAAAACCTTCGAAAGTAAAGAAAAGGGCACAATGAAGAACAGGATTTGTGCAAGGCATTTGGCAATGGTGAGAACTTGCATTTTTCACTTTCGTTGAGCGCTCGGATGGCTTCGCCGCACTTATCTTGTGTTAACAGACTTTCTCCAGCGTAACAATATGCCTGGAAAATGTTACATTTCATTTCTATTGTACATTTTATTCCTAAAATAAATGTGTTGGTTATAATGTCATTTCTCATTAAATAAGAAGTTGGAAAACAGCTTTTAAAATACTACATTATATTTCCATTAAATTTGGGGAGTATTTACAAAATAAGCGCTTACATAAGACAAGTAGAAAACGGATTTTAGTTGAAGGTATAGCCTCCATTTCCTGAAATGTGATGGACTTAAGGCCACTAGGGCATCGGCAGCCGTGGTGAACATTTTGGCGGTTTCGTGGGCTAGGGCCGAAATCAATCCCGGGTTATGCTTCATTTCCGTAGCTCTGGCAATTGTAACTAATAAGAAAGATAATTTTCACAGCAGTGTTGCATAATATATTTCACTTGTCATGTATTGCATTACCTTCCTGGGCTTCTGCAGTGCACTGGTGCAAGTAACAGCTGAGCACGCGCGGATCAAGATCCGATCCTTCTTCAGATTTCTCTAATAACTGCCCCACGTAGTTTTCCTTGATGATATGGTGATATATTAAAAATGGTTTTTTTTTATTTTTTTTTTTATAAAGAATCCCTGTAATTGCATCAAACCTGTAATTGCTGCAGTAAACCTGCGGCTTTACGTAGGCACTTGTGAACTTGCTTCGCTTCCTCCATATTGATACTGAAATAATGGGACAATTAAGTAAGTGATTTAATATTGGAGAGAGGTACTTCGATGAGTGTTTTGAAATGCAAACACTGGTTAGACTTACTCATCTTTGCCTGCAATCTTAGCTGCGTGCTTCATGTACCAGAGAGCGACATTTTGCCCCATAGATACCAGTTCAAATATTGCATCATGTTGGGCCCTGCAAACACATTTTGAATGGTAACAGAAGGATTTAAGTTGATAATTAACATTTATAAATGTATACTGTACTCTGGGCTTGATCCGAGCATGGAGTGCGTCCATCGGAAACGCGTGCAGTGTCTTAGTTTACTCTCTCCTCCTCGATCATCTAATGCTGTTAAAAATCCCAGGAGAAGTGATAAGTAGTTGTTGGCTGCTGCTTCCATAGTGCTCATGTCGTGGTTTGCATCCGAGATAATTTCCAGGAGCCTTTTGCGGGCTTGCCTAAGTTCACTGCAAATGTTAAAATTGTTTTTATAAATATTGCGCAATTCAAGTTTGCATGCAATCACTTATTTGTTTAAAATATATTGGAAAATACATGGGCTAGCTGTTTTATTGTGCACTGTTCATTATTCTGGGAATATATAGGTAAACATATGTTTATTGAAATTTGCAAATATACAGTATATAGTTTGTTTCATGCAATGCACAGTTCCCACTTATCCTGGGAAATACAATGTCATATTTTGGTTGCATAGAACAATATAGTTTTGCAACTTTTTTTGTATGTGCATCAATGGTGAGGGAAAATTAAAATATAATCATCATTTAAATTTCAATGTTAATTTTAAACATTGTAATTTTCCCAGGATTTTCCTAATTTTTTTGTCATTTCTGACATTTGTGTAGTTACATCTGTTCCACTTGTCAATCTGTTTCAGTGTTGTGATAGCTATATAACATTTTAATTATACTAATGTCAATGCAGTTTTGATTCTATAAGTTTACTGCGTAAGCCGCTAGGTGTCGATACCGTCCCTCAGCTGATCACGTGACTATTGCACGGCAATCTGTTCTGAATTCTGATTCTGCAAAGCAAGAAGTCCGAGCACAGATTGCCTTTATAGCAATTAAATATAGTCGTGTGGATTTTCCTAATAACGAGAAATAATATTATCTAGTAGATGCGCACAATAAAATTAGGGATCGATGCAAATTCAAGAAAGTGTTCACGTTCCAAGTTTGTTTACAAATGGAGCTCCATTGCATAATTAAATGGACGCGCGCGTCCGGTTTGACAGAAACACCTGCGTTCAGAAACGTCTAGTTAAAATAATTAAAGTGGCGTTTAACCTGCATATTCGGATGGCTTGACCGTCTGACGCCACCAGTTTCATGTCGAAATTTACAGTCGCAGTGGCCTTTAACGGATTTCGATGGAACCAGTGTGCCATTTTTGTTCGTATGAACAGTTCGATCCGATGACGTCATTCGGTGATGATAGAAGCGGATGCGGATCTCTTCTCCATACCCGCATTCTGTTTATGACGGCTGTAGGGCAAACCATGGTAATAAGAGCCACTTGTTTCATTCGTTAGTGAAATTAGTTTTGAATCATTTATTGTTCCTGCATGATATTAAAGTGTAGAATGTGTAAATCACTTAAAATGGGAAGTAACTCAAAATTATTTTTGTAACATATGTAATGTAATTTTTATTGTGTCCACTGTTTTGAGTGCATTTACAACATTATTCAGATTCACTGCTTGATGATTTAATGTCCCAATCCTTCATTTTTGATCCCGTAGTGAAGTCATCATGCAAGAGTTTCCATTTGGGTTCCATGCGAGGTTCCTGCTTACGTTGTTCCTCTGTTCCAACTTTTGATGTGTTGTTTTTCAGAATGTCCAAGAAGTCCCCTTTGGTCATAGACTTTAATACTTTCTCCTTTTTAAACTCGGAAGTGCCCACCTCCTTCAATTTGCTTTCGATTGCTTTCTGCCTGGCTTGTACGGCATTGAATAGATGCATCACACCTCTTAATAAATTAAAAACAAATACACATTTAATTAGTGATCGAACAATACATAGTTTATAATGTAAATCTGGCCTGATGTTAATACAACCTTGTTGCAATTCTTGACAATGTCCTTTCATATTCTTTATCTGTGATATCCGGTTTCATTCTCCCCATTTGTTCCCAGTCTCTCCTCTATAGAAAAATAATATATTTAGAAACCCAAGAAATGTTTTTTTTTTATATAAACAGAGAAACTTGCATCTCTTTTTCTGGCACGTGGTTCCGACTCTTCTTTTTCAGCATCAATAATAATGTCAACAGGTACAGGTTCATCATCTTCACCTACAATGGTAAAACCTGGCTTTGCTTTTTTAGCGCTTGGAAATGCGGATGTGTCATCTTGGGTGTCATCTTCTTGATGGACACTGGCAAGTATTGGACACTTTGGATCGAGTTTTGGTGGTTTTACAACCAGTAATTTCGACATGGCAGATGCCCATTCCGTGTTACAATTTTCACCCGTTTCGATTTTTCCGCCATCGTTGTCTTCTGCATAAATTGAGCAAAAAATAATTAAATCAAATATAAATAAGTAACACCTTCATTACTTAGTTACCAGTAAGCACAGAATTACGTTTAACTTTTTGGCGTACAACAATCTTCTTTTTGTTTTTCAGCAATTTAGAAGTACCTCGAGGAACGGTCGTCAACATTTCCACAATTTCGACCACGCTGGGATTTCAATGCCGAATGTAGTTGATTGATTTGCGTGTCGCTAGATGGCGCTATATATGCGTGGCGGAAACGGAAATCATATCATGTGACGTCACTTCCTTTCTCCGTGTTTTCGTTCTCTTTTTCGAAGCAGACGTGCTGTGTGATGGCTGCGTACCGTAATCTTTATGCATCCGATGAATATATCACGGTTTAGCTGCACCAATGGACACAAAATGAAAGCAGCTATGATTGCAGAAGCTTTTTGCGTCAATAGTTTTATCTCATTGTGTTAATTTGCCGATCTGGGAAAGAAATGTTCGGCGTGGCAGGATTTGGTTAGGCCTATGGTTAGGCCTGCAAGTGCAGTCTGCATGGTAAGGACAATGCACGGATTTCTGTCTGGAATTACTATTTAAGTTCATGTAATTAAAGCATCTTTCGAAGCTATATATTACGTCGTCTATAAATACGATATATGTAGTCAAAAGAGATGCTATATAAAAATTTCCTAGAAAATGGTCGCAGTCATGATAATTTTTTTGTCATTGTCTGCATACCCAAAGGAAAAACATGCCATCATAAATCGTTATTGATGTGAAATTAGTGTTCAATTTTAGTTTAATGAGTTCTAACCCTATTTTTCTGTTCAACAGGATTACAACTTGGAATTTGCGTCAACTGATGACTGATTCCCTGAATGGTAAATTCATAGGTAAATTGAAAGTTTTCAATTGTTAACAGTTGGCTTTTGTAATTCTTTATGATGAATTTGTTTAAGCACATGTTAGACACTGAAACTGTTGATGCGAAATAAACTATTACTCTGAGCCCCAAAATAACAATTATTTTATTTTCCAGTGGTTTTATCACGTTAATTTACCATTTTTACTGTTTATTATCTAGTTCCATACAAAAGGCATGGAAAACTTTAAAGAAAGGAAAAAGCAGCGTAAGTATAAGGTATTTCAAATGAAATTGTGAGAATATAAAATTTGGTTCCCCCCAAAACGTTGAGTAGCACTGCAATATTCGTGTATTGCCGGTGATAATTTGTCTTTGGGAAATAAATAAGAATGCTGAATGGGAATGCATTATATGTTAGACTTCATGTGTCTTTTTGCAGACAAGATATTCGCACAAATTTTGCTGTATACTTATTAAAGCTGAGTGATTGCAAAATATTAGGTATTAATGGGTGCAACGTTTACAGGTGCAGTGATTGTGGAAGCTTGAACCAAGGTGGAAGATGACACCTGCGCTGGAAATCAATATATTAATGCTAATCCCATGGCGAGGTATTTGCGTCATTTTGACTTGAAGAAATTAGTTTTATTGCAGATATGATGCGCATAACATGTTAGACTTCTGATACTTGATGTACAAAAATATCCTTCCTGATCACTTGAAACGCTGAATGCTTATCACGAATATGTGTCCATGTATATTTAGAATTCGTTCTTATTTCAGCAGAAGACGACCTGAAGAGCGACAGAAAGATGTGGCATATCTTGTATTAAAAGTGTGAAATGTAATTTAATAAAGAACATGATTCCCATTGCTATCAACTTGAAATGAGTTTTTGTGTGTTGTAAATACTGTACTAAAACCTCGGAGTATGTCCTTTGCGAGAATAAATTTGCGTAATTTCGTGTGGCATCCATCGTGCCATTGAAGGTGCTGCCCCATTGATGGGATTTTTGCATTGTGCATAATCCCAACTTGCACATTTATTTATTCAAAATCCAAGAGTAATTTTTAATATATCGCAACGTTCTGCAGTATATGAGCAACTTGAGAAGCTTCAAAAAATTATCCATAAATTTGGCTATGCGAATTAGAGAAAATTTGGAACGAAATCCAGCGTAGGGAAGCATGGGCATAGCAAGGAGTGTCGCCTTCTAGCGTATTTTGCGATAGGGAGTTGCTCGTTTAATCTGCGCAGGTGGCGCCCTAGAACAGCCTTTCGTCCATTGGACGAAGCGCCGCCAAGTTTTCATTTCGAAGTTGCGTTGCTACTTGTAGAAGCGGTGGAATTTCGAAGATCGAACACGTGCTGCATGGTGTATAAATTTATGAAAGTTAATTTGCGAAATGCCGATCAGTAAAATATTTG
>JAQIWR010000031.1:0-39833 GCA_034695945.1 Glomeris hexasticha
TCCAATTGAGAAGTTCTATAGTTTTTCGTTGCGCACAACATATATTTCGTTTATTTTTTGGCGGACTGTCCCTTTAATATAGTGTAGTGATGTATTAGCATAGATTATGGTCTAAATGCATGAATACCATTGTCATATGTTACAAATTATGCCCAAAACACCTAGCGAAAATTATGATATATTAGTTAAGGGGCCATCCATAAATGATGTCACGCCCTGAGGGGAGGGTGGGGTTCCGCAAAACGTGACAAAATGTGACATGTTGGGAGCAGGGGGCATTGAAAATTGTGACATAATAAACAACTGCGACGTCACTAAAAAAATAATTAATATTTAAATTCCATTCTTTACCCTTCTTCACCATCAGCAGAAAGAATTCTTTGAAGGTACGTTGCTTTTAATGGAAGGTTTTTGTGGGGGATTTATGTTTGAGGCTTGCACTGAATGCTGTTATGCCAGCTGTGTGGAACTTCTTACCATTCGACATGTATATTGCTCTTCAGTAAGAGGAAGCATTAAACATAAAATATTTGCAATTTGTGCTTTGTATTACCCTACAAAAAAGCCCTTTCAAACCACATTTTGCAAATTCAGAAACGCATATATTCTTCTTAACAATCAATTATAAGCAGCAATTGCTGGATAAATTTTTGTTACAACACATAGGCGGGTGGGGAGTTCACCATTTATGTGACAAAATGTGACAAGGAGGGGAGTGGGGGTAAAAAAATCCTGGAAAATCGTGTGACATCATTATGGCCCCTAACATTAAAAATCGCATAATTTCTATATACCAGCCCTGAAAACTGGGTTCTACTAAAATGCGGACACTGCAGACGAAGTTGCGGACCGCATATTTACACAATTACAAGGCATGGGCATTATGTAGGAAAACTAGCCTCGCAAACCCAGGTCCAGATGAATATTTATATATATCGCCGTTCCTTAACCATTTTTTTAGTTAAATTAGATTTAAGTTGGCTTAGGTTATTTTAGGTTAAGTTATTTTAGGTTAGATTAAGTTAGATTATTTTAAGTTGGATCAATTCAGGTTAGATTCAAAAATCGTTATAAGGATCTCGTAAAAAAAAAAAATTTGCACACACCAGTTTCAAAATGGACATTGAGATCCCTCGTTTGCGAGACTAGTTTTCCTAAATGATGCCCCTTGCGTCGTAATTCTGTAAATATGCTTGCGGACCGATTCAGTTTTGAAAGATTTAAGATATTTAATAATCCCGCAAATACTTTTTAACCATTGTCTGTTATTCGTTACCTTATAATTAACTTTTGGTCTCGTTTCGAAGGTATTTTAGTGCCGAAAATGAGCAAAACCATAGGATCGTGAAACGCATATTTCATTTAATTTTGCTGGTTATTATCATTAAAATGCATTCCAAACGAAAACAAAAATTAATTATATGATAACAAATAACACACAATAGTTAAAGTGCTTGCGGAATTATTAAATATTGAAATCATTTTAAAACCCGAGTCGATCCGCACCTTGAGCCGTGGTTTGCGGTGTGCGCAATTTTAGTAGCTCTGAAAATTAAATATACAGTATTAAGAATTTCGGATGACATATCAAACATCACATCTACACATTACAATTCCTGCAATAAAAAATATTCGGCAGTGTACGCGAAAAACACGCTACGATGAAACGTGAATATGGCCGATCCTTTGTTTGCCGTTTGCCCGCCGTCATTCCCGCCACGGATCTAGCCATATTTTCTGCCATTCCGATACACATCCGAGCTTCAGCGGGACAATTTCTACGGAAAAACGCGATTTCTAATAGTTCTCCTAACATTTTATTGAATCTGACTAATATTCTTGCTTGAAACTTTTGCGATCACAACAAAGCAGTGCGCGAAAAGCTTCGCGATCGAACGCTTCCATAAGTGCAAAAAACCATTTTCGCAACATTTATATGCGCAAAAATAACATTTAACCGTATTATCTTTCTACTTTATTCTTAATTAACCGCATACTTGCCATATAGTTCTTTTGTTATTGCCTTATTCCACCGATTCCAGCGATCTTCATCCAGCCTAGTTCGACGACGAACGACAGAGTCCAGTCAGTCCACACGAATGATCTAGAACGATCTAAAACGTTTCAAGGACGTCATTACTTACGTCATACAGGTAGCCTCTCATCATATAACCCATCTTCGGTACTTTGTGCTAGCAAGGACTTGGTAGAGAGCGAGTTATAAGGACTGGTGCATAGAGAGTATCGTCGAGGAGTGCACCTCCTTGAATCCTCATAGGGTTAATATGCAGATACCATTAGGCCAAATCCAGATTGGACTCCATCTTGATATGGCCATTATACCTGCGAGACATTTCACCGCTGGAAGATTTGCCCCCCAACGATATTCAATGTGGCTGCCAATCGGCCAGCGATCAATTGGGAAATTATAACCTTGTTTCACTGCTGAATTCATCACTGCTCTATGTGATTCTTTGATGCACTGCATGCATTTCATTTGCTGTCTTGCTTGGCCTTGCTTAACCTTTATTTTCAACTAGGCTTACATAGGCCTACTAATACAGAAACTGTTTCGAAATGTAGAAATAAATTGTTGCAAAAATCGATAACGATTGATATTTCGAAAACACTGTGGACTTTTATTAATTGATGCATTGCAGAAAATACTTGACAAAACACAAAACACTTTACGATACATGTTCAACGTTTTCGTTACCGGTAGTAACATTTGACTTTACTTACACTGCTTGTATTTTAAATTAAAGAGCGGCTGATACTTTCCAGATGACCCACACATGCATCTTTATAGTCCAAGTTTATAGCATGCATGCATCGTCTGAAAATCACATTTGAAACCTGACTTCCTCATTTAACAACCAATGCCAGACCCTTGGCCAGACTATAAGGAATTAGTATAATTTTTTTCCAAGGTATAATAATTTTAATGTGCTTGGATATAATAATTTATCCAACGGCGTGTCTTATGAGTCTTATGTTGTTTTGTTCGGTTTTTCCTTTTGGATATTATTTTTGCCTACACGTTATAATTTCTGAAAACACAATTATATATAGCACAAGATACAGATCGAGAATGAATGAATGGTGAATGTCCTTGCGATTTGATAATGTAAAGGGGAAATGCAGGAGGATCACTGACAACTGAGGATAGCAGGATACGTGGACAATCCAAATTTAAATAATGAGATGTTAATTTGCAGGAATTGCTACCAAGAGCTAGTAGAACTTGTGATAAGTATGCAGTTTGCACTAGGATTTCTTACTATATTACATATTGTTAATACTATAATACCTATAACGCCTTGATTTGCAGAAACACATGTAACCTTAAATTATTTTTTGCAATCATAATCATCATGTAATGCGATATGTATTTACCAAACGACCCATGTATAGGAACTGCATTGAAAATTTGGAAGTCCACAATTTTCATATAATATGTCATTTACAGTGTATGTACCCCGAAATCCAAATATAAAATGAATAACGCCTGTGTTGTTAATTTCTTTCACTTCTACATTAAATAATTTTGAGTGAACATATAGCCCTTGCAAGCGCATCATATTTGCTGTCATTTCACTGATTGGTACCTAATTAGTAAGTATTAGAACCAAGTTTAAACCTTGCAGTATATTGTTTATATATGCTGTTTCATCTTATTTAGTTGTTGATCCGGCAATCGAAATGAAGTTAACAAACCCACTTCATGGTGCAGTTGACAATCGTATAATTGGAGGTAATTAAAAATGCTATCATTATAGCCAAATTAGTTATTAATTAAATTGGCATTCACAGTTTACCAGATAGGAGGCGCCTGCAGCTTTCTTCAGAGTTTTTCTTCATATATACGTAAAGTTTCAAAGTAGCACCCAGGGTGGTAGCACCTTTGGTTGTTGGTTCAATTTTACAATTTGTGCATGAAATATTTTAAGTCATCAGTGACATTTTATGCAATTTGATCTTTTTTTAATGATGGAAATTCGCAATTATCCGCCGATTTTACCTCATTAAACCAATTTTCGTTTTGTCCTATTTCGCTTTGTTCGGAGTTTCGTACCATATATCACACAAAAAAAGTTTGTAACCAGTGAACTTCGCTATAAGGGAGTTCGTTATAAGTAGACAGTAATTGAACAAAAAATATGGAACGCTTCACGATTTTGCGTGTCATCCTTGCGCAGGGGCCATGCTAATCTTCTCTGTATCGTTCCAATTTTAGTATATGTACTGCCGAAGCAAGTACACCACTCTAAGCGGCCAAAGTTGTATTTATAGTTACCCACATACTTCTGATAGTTGGGTGCTCGTGCTAATTATCATTTTCTTTTTAAAACAAAGCTTGAAGATTGTATATGTACATCTTACCAAGAGTGGATGAAGATCTTACTCAGTAAATGCTCGCAGGAATATATACTAAATAGGACTTGCCTACTGCATATGAGAAATTCAGTTGTATTTAATTAATAATTGAGCACAATTAAGATACATTTTTTTAATGTACACGCTTGCCATTAAAAAGTTAAAATTGAATTCTGGAATTGCGCATGTAGATATAATTTTCTAATTGTTGCCAAAAGAAGTAACTTTTGAAAGTTGGATTTACACAGCCTTTATTCATAATATAGACAAATTTAATTACGAATTCAGAAGGTGGTCATTATATTCGGGGAAAATGACGTAGTGATCACGTCACACTGGGAGTAACGCGCGACCGTTGACTGGAATTTGAATCCAAATTCGAATTTTCTCGATAAACAATCCAGAAATGAGTCGTGCGGTTGAAACATTTCTAGATAGATGGCTTAAATCTTCAAACACAGAAGCATTATGTCGCAAAATCAGCTGCATCCAAGAGGAAACAAAGCTTGTATTCAAATCGACAATTGATTGAAATTACGTAACAAGATAAAAACAAGAGTGTATGATAAAAACCGTTTATTTGATTTTAGGAGCAAACCATTTTTGAATTCACAGTGGACATTAACATTCCAAAAATATTGTCAGAACTTGGTTAGTTTTTTTTTTGTATTGATTACTGAAATTCCATTATACATGAATATATCTTTAATTGCAAAGTATTTTTTCCAGCATCATTTGGCGCATTATTACTTACTTCACCAGAAACTACCGAGATTGTATTTAAAGAGGTAAAAATCTGTATGCTAAAATTGTACAACTTCTATGTAATTATTTACTAAATACATACAATTAAATCACAGCTGTTGTACACACGTTTGGTTAGCCATGGTTGGCTTGCATCTTTAAATTATGTCAGCCAACTTGCAGTTCATTTTCAAATTTATGATTTGCCGCCATTGCCAGGGTATGTAACTCCCATTTGGGATCATTATAAATCAATTAGTTGCACAATATTAATGAATAACATGATTTAGATATCAAATATCAAATCCCCGCCAAATACAAAGATGCAGTGAGAAAAAACTATATAGAATTGATGGAGCCGTCATTTCCAAAACAATTACTGCAACGTTCATGTGAGTCCATATTAATATTGTACCTCAATGCAGCTATAATTTTTCAAATAAAAAAGTGTTCCTGAATTACAGACGCAGTTCTCGTTATTTGTGTCATAATAGCAATTGCCCTGGCTCTGTCAGCTCCAATTGCATTATAATTCACAATTGTGGGTTTTACAGAGAACCAGAATCCAGGTTTTTTTGCTATTTTTTTAAAGTATAATTGTGTATGTACGTACTTAAGAAAATAATAATATTTATATGTACTGGATATATTTAGAGTAGAGAGGTGTAATTTCTGCGGGGATTTCCTAAATGAAGATCCAGCAGGAAGAACATTAACTGGTTTGATATTGTTTAAATAATGCATTTATTTCCAGCAAGGATTTAATAATTTAAAAAATATATATTTTTTAGACATGTGCATTATTGAAATGGTTCCTTGTGTTGCACTCACTTTTAATACATTTCATCGTTTCCAAGCACTGACTGTGTATCTGAGAGGGGAGTAACATTTTGAGACTTTTATCTAAATTATAAATCAAACCGTATATCAAAATGTTCTTTGAATTAACCATCAATAGGTGAGCATGCACATCATGTAGAAATAGGAGGCAGTTATACTATCACTGTATTTTCCATCCCAAGTACAGTTTATAAAACTGCAAAAATGACATTGGAGGTAGTAATGAAAGTTTTAAAAAATCCCATTCTATAAGTAAATAACTTATTTTGGTTATTATTTTCCAGGCATGTTCAGTCACTGAATTAAAAGTGAGAGATTGATACAGTATTTATACCTAATATAAAGCATATAAAATTGTATTTTATGGACAATTAATTAGGAACACAGTATGATTCACATTGACAAGACGTTGAACATCAAAATGACAGCATTTTTTAAAGGTGTATAGTTAGTAATCAGATTTTTTAATTTGCAACAACTAACCCAGTTTTCTGACAGATCATGGCCTGAACACACAAGCACTACCTTTCATTTTGGCTTTCATATTTGCAGGTATAAATAAAATAAATACAGCCTCAGCCTTCTCTAGATTATATTTTATTAAATGAACTGTTATGTCATATAGACTGTCAAACCACAAGAGGAAGTTACTACAAATTAAAATTGGGAATGTTACTGAGCCTAGTACATTGCGAAGAAGTTAGTAAATTTCAGCCATATGTATTTTAAAAGTTACAACAATGTAATAAACATTTCACAATTCTAGGCGAATAACAATAATATCAGTATACTAGCAACTGGACAAGATACTGCAATACTAAACAGACTGTTGCAATATGGAGCCAATCTGTCATTAAGAGCAACAAGAATTGTTTCAGGCAAACAATTGAAATCGACATTATCTAAATCTCGACATGGAAATGGGATATTTGTTTTAGAAGGTATCATCTATCATAAAAAACTACATATACTATTATTATTCTTGCAATATAAAATGTCTTTATGCAGGAAACCCACTGCTATTATCTAAACATGGAATTTGCTATTTTGGAGATCTGAGTAAATTTCCCAGAGCAACCCAGGATTCGATTGCAAAGAGTGAATTTCATAAGTTTTGAAGACAAATTTGGTGGACATTTGACATCATATTATATGCTTAGTTTTAGAATCTCGTATCATCCCAGTGGATTGCTCAAGGGTTCCTGAAGGACTTCAAGCAAAAACGACAAAAATGGACAATTATTTTAAAGGGAGCTCATGGGCATACATAGATGTCAGTTGTATATTTATTTACATTCTGGTCGATCCACTCAATTTTAATTTTATATCCTTTTAACAGAATCCATCCCAATGTTCCAGATATCTCTTTGAGTAAGTCTAAAAACTAATTCAACTTCATTGAACGGTGACAAAAGTGAACATGCAATAACTGTTATACCTAACTTTCTAGTGAATTCAGTATTGCATACCACTGTGATGATGCCAATTGGGAGACTGAAACACAACCAGTTCATTCCTGCCCTTATTTCACCGTGGAAGAGATTAAAAAAGTACAAATACCTATACATTTTGTCGAAATAGAAATTAATACAGTACTTCAATAAGCTACCTCCCGTCATGAAAACTAAACTGAACTTTGTAGATAATTACACACGCTAAAAGAATTGAGGTACACTTGGGGCCTAAAGTTGAACATATTATTCAGCGGTATTTTATCGCAAGCAGACGAGTAAGGTCAACTACAAATACAGGAGTGGAATTTCCTATTTCTTCCCTTTTAACTATGCAAGTATAATGTTATTTCTACAGTTGTTAAATTGTCTGTGCATTGTTTGTAATATTCATGAACATTTTCCAGAGCCAGATTAACATCCGCAATCACCAAGCTATCACTGCGAACAGAGGTCTTGGAAGAAGATGCAATACTTGCCATATTTATGTATGAGGAATACATAACAGCAAGATACAGTAATGAAAAATTTTAAAAGGCTCGATTCCCTTTTTATGATGGAATAATTGATTTTGTTTTAAATGTAATATCAGGACCATCTCAATTGAATGTGCAACCTCAATCACATGTACCAGCTGGTACGATGTTGGACATAGTACAAAAAGTAAGTATTGTACACAACTATCCTTTATTACATAATTCAAGCAGTGTTAAACAGATTGCATACCTTGCGAAAAAAGTTTGCATACCATGCAGCTCAAAAATAAACACAACAGGAATCTGATTATACACATGTAAATGATATTTTTTGGCTTCAAGTTTGCTGAGTACAATTAAATTGTAGTTTCATTATCATTCTGTTAGATAATGACTATCACAAATCCAGCAATATTCAACTCAATTATTATAATTCATTGGCAACTTGTATTTCAGACTGGTGATTAATAATTAATTAAATCGCCTTTGTGAAAGTAATTTATATATGAAAAATGTTTAATTACAGATGACTGAAGATTTGGCAGTTTTCAAGAATAAGCTTCACTACTTTTTGAAATCATATTCTGGAGACACGTATAATCTTCCACCTGAAGAATAAATTAACTGCCTACTTGGAAATTACACCAATATAGATAATAATGTTTTACATTAACGATAGAGACTAACCTAATGGAAGTTTTAGAGTTGAACATGTATAGATTAAACAACACGACAGTTCATATTTTAGGGTTTTCAATATGCCATGTTGCAATTACTTTTTTGGTTACAATTAATCAGACCTTGGGATGAGTTTATTCTTTGCTGGTTCCATAAACTCCTCAACCATATTAGAAACCAGCTTTTCAAGCTCGGCAACAACTGCCTCAGAATCACTAAAATTGCAAACAATAAAAGACTCCAATGTTACTTTCAACTTTTTCAAATGTACTTTCAATTATTGAACATTTTACAATATTACCTTTGGTCAGGATGAGCACAATATTCAGTGTAGTATTTTATTTTGGGTTCAGTCCCACTGGTACGCAGAGTTGCTACACAGCCATTCTCAAATGTAAACGTAATCATTTGACTCGATGTACTCGAAGGTAAAATCTGCAAACCCAGTTATTTAACCAATTCATTGTTGTATTTAACAGATAAATGGACCTTGTTGTGGAAATAAAAACAAACCGCTCGAAAATCAGGCTGGCTGGTGTCATACCCAGTTGTAAGATCACGCACGTATTTCACTGGAAACTGTCCACAAGTAGCTGGATACTAAAAAACAAAATTAGCACGTACATTTAATCCAAGAATGAATAGGGATAAATCCTGGTGGTTTAGTCTTGGGTTTAGTTGAAAGCTTACAGTGTCAGGTTTTCCTGAGAAATTTCTGAGACGTTCAAACATTGATTTTATTGTTGGTTGATGATGACATATGTAATAAGAATTTCGTGAAATGTGGAGGCCATACCTATAATAAGTTCTTCATTAGAAATACTAGATATAATTGGAATAGAAACCTATGCAAGAATTTACATACACTTCAAATATATTGTGTAATTTTTCAGTCAAGGTTATTCCTTGCTTATCTTGTAAGTAAGCAGCTAATTCAGCTACTTTCATTGCTGCAGAGACACCATCTTTATCTAAAACAGTTGTGCCACACATAAAGCCTGCAAAAATAATCAATTCACAAACAAATACTGTTGGGATTCAATCTAAATTCCCACAAATTTCTAACCAATTGCTTCTTCAAAAGCAAACAAGACTGTTTTTCCTTCTGCCATCAACTCGCAGCTTCTGTTACCCATCCATTTAAATCCAGTCAGGGTTTCCTGAATCGACATTGAACAATTAAATATAAGCAATGTAACCAATAAAATTTTTAATAACTTACAACAAAATTGAATCCTTCTTTTCTACCAATGGCAGCCAAAATCTTCGATGACACCGTGCTGGCCAACATGTAAACATCTTTACCTAAAACAATAAAACAATATTCATGACAACAAGGTCATTTTAGTGGTTATAACAGTAGTTATTTTACCATTTATGTCTGGATTCTGGGTTTTAAAACAATGCCACAACCACCAACCCAGCAAAGACCCAATCTCGTTGCCAGTGAACACTTTCCATTCACCACTAAAATGCAAAATTCCTTATGACAGGTGACAATTACTAAATGTAATAAACGTGAATGCATATTTTACTTTGGTTGCTTTTCGGCAACACCCAATCTATCAGAGTCCGGATCATTAGCAAGTATGACGGTACTACCATTCTCATTAGCAGTGCGAATAGATAAATCCTGCACAAATAAACCATCATGATGAAAATATATAAAAAATGATTATCCATTTGTTTTATATTTTTATATACCAATGCGCTCTTTCCTTCTTCAGGATTTGGGAATTTTACGGTTGGGAACTCCGGATCTGGTTGGATCTGTAAATAAATAGAAAATATATTATCCTAGGTACTACAGAAAAAATATATGGATTGATAAGACCAATTGCTGACCTGTTCCAGGACAGGAATACAAGGTGCAAAGCCAGCTGCTTTGAAAGCTTCAACAATATACACGTATCCAACACCATGCATGGATGTGAACGTAAATTTCAGCGGTGTTTTGGCATTTATTTCACTTTAAAAACACGAAACTTGTGTTACAAATTATACAGGTTTGAAAGATTTAGCTGATCAGGTTTCATAATAAATTATGTTCATCAAGTTCAACATACTTACATTTCATTTACTAAAAATTATTTTACTTTTTTGTTACAGAGGTCACATATTAGTTAGACTTTTACCTACATTCTATATATAATCTCCGTGACTTTCCATACCATTATAAATCCGTTCATTTTGCAACTCACCGGTATATCACATTATCCCTAATCATTTCAAAGTACGTAGTCATCACTTCATCCAGTGGTTCTTTGTATAATGCATTGCTCCTCACACTAGTGTAATTCCAAGACTCAGGCCATGGCTCCAAGTTCTCCTCTATACTTTTTTGAATTCCTTTATCATGTGGTGATATAATCTTTTAAAAACCAAATCAAGTAATTAATATTTTAAATGTATATGATACACACTGAAAAGCAATAATTTTTTGAGAATATTACCTGAGAACCATTTGTCCAGTACACTTTGTATCCATTATCTTCCTTTGGATTATGTGATGCGGTGACCATCACTCCAGCAGCTGCGCCGTACTTGTTGATTGTGTACGGCACAAATGGGGTGGGTACCATCTTGGCAAAAAGGTAAACTGGTATTCCACGTGACATCATGATGCAGGCAACCAGCTCAGAAAACCTTTTGGAGACATGGATTGATATCAGCACTCCAAATGCTCAACTTTAAATTGCAATTGAGGGAAAATATAACCTTAAACTGTTGTGTCGGCCATCATATCCGATAACTACACCTTGCTTTTTAACATTAGGGCATACTTTTTCAAGATATTTGGCCATTCCTTGAGAGGTCTGGATGATAACAAGATCATTCATACGTGAATATCCAGCAGACATAATTCCTCTTAGACCTATTGTATAAATTAGGTTAATAAATTCTGTAAAATAACATATTAGTTTCAGTGATGTTAAATATATACCCGCAGTGCCAAATGTCAATCGTGAAAGAAGCAACACTTCCAAAACTTTCACATCGTTCTTCTTTACCAACTCCTTGATCTCAGAAATAGTCTGTACATTCTGTTCAAAAAATAATAGTTATATATATATATAATTAAATTATTCATATATCGATCAGAAACGGTTTTGAAAAGCAGCAGTTAATTGCTGCTGCACTAGTTAAGATAATAATATAAAATTAAGATAACCCTGGCTATATAATAACGGTTTTAGATTTTTTACAAGAGAAATCCCGATAGCTTGGCACGAATAGCAAAATTCGAATCGATGAAATTGCAGGCAGATTAGTAACCATGGCAACGTCCTCCACGTCACCTTCAATTCTGCAGATTGCTACAGCAGCATTCCAGTTCATGTCTTTCTTAACCTTGATCAATCCTTGGACTATTAGTCAAAGATTAATCTAATAAAGCGAAGACAATTCGCTATATGCAGAATCGCCATTTAAATTTATCATCGAGTATTCTGTCTGCAAATAATGTTAAAATGCAGCTAATCGATTAATTTCGTTGCAAGGTTTTGCATGGCGTAATTAGAAATATTCCAATATTTTCGTACTTTGTCCCATGCCAACCATTCGTGAATTTTTTCGTCCAGCTCCAGATTTCCGGTCTGAGGAACCACGTTGTAAGTCATTTCTGCAATCGACCCAAAGAATCGACTATGTTGTGACTGAAACATAATCAATATAAACATATTTTGGGGGTATATTTTGTTATAAAGCGCAATAAATAGCCACACAACTGAAAAAACGAACAGTGATTCATCAGATAAACAAACTCACCTGGATACACTAATTGTGTATTGCAATTTACGCAGACTGGTGAACGGAAAACGAAATAAATGCCGTCACCATTCAAAACGTGTCGCTCGCTTTAGGAGAGCAGTAGCGCCACCTGGTGTCTTGTCTTGCGACTGCTGTGTCTTGCACTTGCGCCTGGCATAGCGCCACCTAGCGGTGTCGCCTGAAAACTCTTCTCGTGGGGAGTAAATAAACTGAAAATGTCCGGCGAAAGATTTGCATTTCTTTCCACTCCGCTGCCGCCAGAAGTGAAATTAATGAGCAAATCTATTGCGACAGTTCACAGGTCAACACTGCAAGATATTTTACGAGGTGTTTATGCGATTTTAAAATATATTTCGACGCGTTATTTATTATTTAAATATATAACCTGGTTTTTATTTTCAGCCGTGGCTGCGATTTTAGCAGGAAATCAGCCGAATAAGGACTTTCTAACATCTCTAACAAATGGAAATGAAGCATCATATGCAAATATTAATATTGTCATCACTGGTTTGTTTACTATTATGAGGGCTGCTTTGAGGCTACCTGCTCACACCTTAAAGCGCGAAGTATTTAAATATAATATTATATAATTATAATTTCAAACTGTTCTCGATCACTCTAAAATTACAAACATGAATAATCGTACCATTTATTTGCAGGCAGTATTTGAAGACCTGCGAGAATTAAAGTAATAATATTGGGTATTGAATATCAGAGAAAAGAAAAGTACCATGCATACATATTTTTATAAGTTAGATTTCTTAATTTTGTGTATAGTTTACCTGAGGAATTTGCAACTGAAGTCATTGACTTATTATATGGACCAGGGTATGATGTTCTTTGAATTTTTTGTAGTAGAGCAATTATGACAATTTTCAATTTCTTTAGACGGAGTCAGCTGGAAAACATACGCGGTAGGCCATGCTTGAATGTTATAAACAATTTGCGATGGAGAGTAGACGTTTCAATAGCAACTAGGTAATAAATTTAAATATTTTCTTGACAGTAACTTGTTATTACCATTAAGAGTGTTAATACACAGTATATTCTATTATTATTGTTTTTATGTATAGCGCACTAAACCGCATTCTCGAGCCAACAATCGTCATGGAGCTTTCACTAAGCAATGGAACAAAAAAGACTTTTGAAGTACAAATATGTTATTGTTTACTTACCTGATAATGTGCAAATCTGGAATTGTTGTACAGTCATTTATGTTTTGCTGTAGGTGTCAGTGAAATCATTTCACCAACTTCGCTTCAACGTAGCCAAAGTCCTGAAGGAAATGGAAATGCTTCAAAAGAAAACAGTTTTGAGTGTGAATGAATAGCAATTGACCAACGAGAACTAATCCTATATACCATAATGTCTATGTTGTAAAACTGCTTGAAAATAAAGTATGTGTACTTGGAAACATTTTCAAAAAAACGAACAAGTTTTTATCGCACTTCTGTACAAAATCCGGGTACAAAATCAACACGGCACTGCATCTATACGCAATCAGGACACTGCGGGTAATAAAAAACGCATTACAACTCGACTTGTTCACATCAATATGCACACGAATACACCAAATGCTTTCTACAAATTCCCTTATAAAAATTAAGGGACATGCGGAACATTGCTTGACAATACTGACGTTCCAATCTTGTAGCACGATCTGAGAATGGACAACTTTTATTATCAATATGGCTTCACGTGATCCATATATTGAGTGTTCAAAAGTTGTCTCGGGATATGTATTCCAACACTTCGACGCACATCACACGGTCCAACTTCATGTACACTTTATTTACACGCTTTAATCTTCAACTGAAAAGTTCTTCGGAAACGCTTCAATTAAATCTCCAACTGAGACATTTCAAAGTTCATGCCTTCACTTTGATGGCACATTGGCGAAAAGGCAGTGTCCTCTACGGGATGGTCATCCCTCAACAACAATTTATTTCTTTGAAAGGAACCTCGTGTCATAGTCATTTCTATATTCCAATTATATCACTGAAAATAATTACTCAAATCCTCAATTCATTATCTGATTCTACTACTGTTGTCCTGGCCCTAGTTGGCAGAGTCCTAGGTGCCCTGTGGGACCCACCGTGATGCGAGGACATGTTGCTTGAAGACATTGATGCAGCTCCAAAGGCTATCTTGGGGCCTACAGCTGGTCCTGTAGCTGGGGCCACCATTGGGGAAATTGACGGTGACCGTGCTGCTAATGGTGATAATGATGGTGAAAAACTTGGGCACATGGCACTGCCCATTGCAAAACCACCCTCATGACTGATAGGAGATCGTGGCAATGCTGGGAAACCAGAATGAGTTGTGGAATTGGCAGCCGAAGTCAAGTGACTAGTGCGTGCCACTGGTGCGATGGACCTAGGGGCCACATTTGTGATAAGGGGTGGGGGAATCTGTTTAGGAGGTGGAGGTGGTGGTGGGCCTCCGACTAACTTTCGAGGTGCAGGGTTTACCGGTGCACAGAAAGGATTTGGTGGAGGCAAACTATCGTCTTTCAAATGGGCTATTTCGGCAAATACATGCGCTAATGGTTGGTACTGTGGGCCCCAATCTAACAAGTAGTCCCAGTTGTAACTTCCAGTCAGTTCCTCTTCACTGTGCACGATGGAGCTCAACGAACCAGTCATCGAAGGCTCGGGACCCTCCTCGCCGAACCCAAATGCGGAGTTGCGAAGCCCTCCTTCACCACCTGCAGCACTTGCTGAACTAGACCCTGGATCTCCAAGCCTTGCGTAGATTAGATTGCCAATGTCCACACTGTCACTTTCACCACCGTCATCGTCGAACATGTGCATGGCTTCAACCGATGGTCCATTCACCACAAGGCCCGCAAGGTCCTGCTAAAAGCAATTTCAAATGTCTTTGTGTTAGTTATTATCCATAAACAGTATTATTATTTGGAAATTAATAAAAAAGGTGATTTGTCAATTTGGGCAACAATCTTCCAAAAGATATCATTTTAGATAATGCTACCATGGTTCCCATGTTATAAAATAATAATCGTTACTACATTTGAGCTAAATGTGCTGATTTTCACATTACGATTAAATTATTATATTTTATGATGTATTCAATAATATAATTCTGAAATCCGTGTAATATACATATGAACCAGCTTAAGCAAAACATAAAGAAATATTAGTAACAGAAAGATGTCCAACCTCTTTGCGAACATGGGAGCTTTTGTTTGAAGCCGAGCAAGAAGTATCAATACCCAACCGGGCTAGGTATTCCTGAGTGTTATGCACTGATGAATCGGAGCTGGAACCAGACCCATCTCTGATGCGATCATCATCAGGTCCATTGTCACCTTGGATGCCAGAATCTGGTTGAAGACCAGTCAGACGCATCTTCTGCTGCAGAAGAGGCCCCTCGTTTATCATTCTTATTTCTTCGTCCTCTACATCCTCTCCTTCTTCTGCAGACCCACGACCACTGGAAGCCGAGTGCGACTGGTCTGAAATCTCAGATGTCGTGTTCGTCCGAACTCCACTTCCTGGAATAATCATTACATATATTAGTTAATTAATGATAAAACTCAGTTTGCAATGGTAATATTTTGTCCAAGTTTGAACGTTTTCTCACCTCTGCCACTTCCACTACCACCACTTCCAGGCACTCCTGCTCCACCCGTTGCTCCATAGTGAGCAATATCATCATAGCCTGGAGGATACTGATGATGGTGGTGATGGTGATGATGGTGTGACAATCCTCGGGGTGAGGCTGGAGGTGGCCTGATGTCAATTGTGTCAAATGCACTGTCAAAAGAAGGTCCAATGCCAGGTTTCCCTCCTCGTTTCTTATGTCGAAACCTCAGGAATACAATGATGCCAAAGAGTGCCACAGCCAACACTGCAAGTGCTATGACCAATCCTAGAGTCCATCGAGGAAGTCCTCCCACAGCTTCCTCTTGGGCCCCCGCTGCTAACGCAGTCCCATTCTGCAGATCAACACTGACCTCCAACACAGCAACACTTGTTAAACTGTCAGGACGTCCAGAGCTGGCGGACACAACCAACGATACATCCCAAGTACGAGGAGCCACCTCATTTTCGCTGGTGCTCCTCTCTCTTCGGCGACCCCTAAAAGCATCTTCCGCTCTAAAAGGTGCCCTGACAGCAACCTCTCCTGATGTCCTGTTCACCCTGAAATTAGGATGCACGTTGCGCAGATGGTACACAACCCGACCATCAGGTCCAGCGTCAGCGTCATTGGCTTGAACACGGCCAAAAACAAAGCCTGCAGGACAATCTCCAGGAACAGTGAACCGGTACGAAGTTTCTTTGAAGACAGGTGCAAACTCATCTTTACTCTCGATTTCGACTCTGACTGTTGAAAAGGCCCTTTTACCACCAGAGTCAGTCGCAGACACCACGAAGTCGTAAGAATTTCGATCCTCGTAGTCGAAAACAGCAGCAGTTGCCACATGACCGGTGTCTGGATTGATGGTGAATAGATTGCCACCATCGCTTTCATCTTCGATTATTGAGTAGTTGCAATGGCCATAGACGCCTTTGTCAGCATCATATGCTCTTGCAGAAAAGACAAAAGTGCCAGTGGCAGAGTTTTCGGGTACGGACTCAACAAAAAGGGGCACGGGGAAGACTGGTGCGTTGTCATTCTCATCGATTACAGAAACCAAGACAGTGGCAAGGGAGGATAATGGTCTGTCACGGTTGCCATCAGTTGCACGCACCACCAATCGATACTCCTGAGCTGCCTCATAGTCCACCTTCTTTGCAAGAACAAGTGCGCCAGATGCAGGGTGGATTTCAAAGATTCCATCATCGTTCCCAGACGTTATGTCATACCTGAAACAGCAATATTTCCTATTATAACGGGGTTATTCTTTTAGTCTTAATCACAGTTTCTAACGGAGGAAACCCATAAATGAGAGAGCTCTTCATGTTAAAGTAGACTATAGTTGGCTTTTATGCACCAAGCATATAGGTACCTTATTTTGGCATTGTCTCCTTCATCGTCATCTGTAGCCGTCAACTCCATAACAGCAAATCCAATAGATGCCGACTCGGACACATTGCAAATGAACATGGTACGATTGAACCTTGGAGCGTTGTCGTTCACATCATCCACATACACTATCACTTCGGCAGTTACGTTGGAACTTGCAGAACTGCGTCTATTGGCAGTGGCTAGAAGATGGTGACTGCGATTGCTCTCACGGTCTAATGGTCTCACAAGAATCACAGCACCAGTGGCACGGTCCATTTCAAAGAATGCTCCCTCAGCTTCCTTCGAGTCCTTTGCATTAGTCCGGAGACCGTAACGCACATTCTGACGATCGGATGTAAATTTGGCAGCATTTGATAATACTCTCGCTACTGTTGTCCCTGGTGGAGTATCTTCGGCAACATGTGCTCTGGAAACAAATGAGAAAACCTATTATTCGTACAAGGAGAAACACTAATGGGAATTTCATTTCGACGATAATACTATACTGTGTCTCACATGTAAATGTTCTGAGAGAATTCTAAACTTCCAGTTCCAAAGTCTCCCATTTGCAAGTGTGCAGTGGCAGACGATGTCAGAGGAGGATTGCCGTGGTCCTGAGCTATCACCACCAGATTTATCAGAGGTTGACGGCGTTCAAATCCAGCCGAAAAGTTGGCATATATTGCTCCTGTTGGGAATTAAAGTTAATAGTATGAGTATAACACTTAATTAATACATCCTCAAAATATTATACCAACCTGTATTTTCATTGATGTAAAACCCTTGAACTGACGGAGAAGATAAACTGTACGTGATGCGACCATTCTCCCCTAGATCAGCATCTGTGGCATTCATTGTGATGACAGCCAAACCAGGCATTGATCGATCGGAAAGCACAGCCTAAAAAAACAATATAAAATGTAGATCTTGGCAGATATACATTTCAAGAGATGTATTACCTGGTAATAGTAGTCTGTAAAATGCGGTGCGTTGTCGTTTTCGTCTATGACATTCACGGTTACAGTCGTCTCTGCGGAGTACGCAGTGTCTGAAGCTCTTACTCGAAGCACATAACGACCACGTTGTTCCCGATCCAATGGCCTGCTCAGTGTAATCATGCCACTGAACCTGTCAATGCTGAAAGTTTCACCAGGGTTGCCTTCATCGGTGAAACTGTATGTGAGCGCTGGATTTGTGTCCACATCGTTTGCCGTAATTGTTGACACAACAGATCCAACAGTAGCACCTGAATAGATGACATTCATTATATTATACGCTTAATATGCATTTGTTTCAATATAAGTATATGATTTAGCAGCTTCTTTGTTAAATATGCCCTAAATTTAACATTTAAATGCTGTAACAAATGTAATCCGGAATGAAATAAATGTGCTGGAGCAATGTTCTTACTTTCACTGATGCTGACGATACTTTGTGGTGGAAATGTAGGTTGATTGTCATTTACATCTATGATATTTATGCGTAAAGTGCAAGTTCCAGTCAGTTGTGGGCTTCCATCATCGATGGCTATGATGGTCAATCGATATGCATCTCTGATTTCTCGATCCAGAACAATGTTTGTCTTCACAATGCCACTGAATGGCGGTTCGATGACAAACGCATTATCATAGTTTCCATCCACTATGTGGTATGCTATGTTACCATTTGTACCATGATCGTCGTCTGTTGCTGAAACCTGTCAAACCAATATTCACGATATCAGCATTTTGCGTGATGAACACATCGTAGCTGTGACACTGAAGACAATTTAAAAATAGACCAATAGACCTACCTGAACAACAAATGTTCCCTTGCTGTTACCTTCCCAGACAGCTGAAACATAATGATCTTGGGTGAATCGAGGTGGATTGTCATTTTGGTCCACCAAGTTAACTCTAAGTGCAGCAAAGCCTATTGGAGGAACCAAGGCACCATTGCTCGAATGGGCCAAAGCAATAAGCTCCAATCGTGTAGCAATTTCATAATCCAGCTGTCGACCATCTTTAACCCGGACAACTCCTAGATAATCAATTTGAAATTATAGAAGCAAATCATAGAAAACACACAGTAGTTACTGCAAGTGTTAGTAGTCTAACCGGTGTTTGGATTGATATCAAATGCTTCATTTTCATTGCCACTTCCAAAGGTGTACGTAATATCACCCATTGGTTCACTGGAGTATGTTGCACTCAGACGAGCAACTTCACGTCCATTTTGTAAGTTTTCAGCCACGTTGATAGTATAACTGGAGTTGCGAAAGGTCAGACCTGGCAAGTCATGAACATCTCCAACACGGATTTCAAGCATCCCTAATGAAACAAACATATAATATCAAACATGAATTATTACCTTCCAAATTATTAATTCTCATAAATAGTTCATCACACATATGACTAAAATTATTATATAAACAGGGAATCTTAATTCTTAAATCATGGAAATGTTTAATGTTTATTCACCAGTTGAACTCTGAGGAGGATTTCCCCTGTCTGTAGCAATGATGGTTGCATAGAAAACCTTCCTGGAATCCAAATGAAGACTCGCAATGACCGTCACTACTCCGGTGTCAGAATTTAAACTGAATTTCTCTGCATATCCGAAATTGTCAAATCTGTTCACAGAAGGAAATAAACGGGATTGAAACAATGCTCTAGCTGTCAGACTAGATAACTTTATAAAAAAAAAGTAAGAAAGTTAATTTGCTGACCTGTATGTTATATCTGCGTTTTGTCCTTCATCTTTGTCATGAGCGACAATCCTAGCAATTTCAGATCCTGGTTGCACACTAACTGGCACTTGAACCGAGAAAGGAAACTTGGCAAATGTTGGCTTGTTGTCATTCACGTCTACCACTTGCACTTGAACCAGAGCTGTTTCTGATCTTGCATCATATTTGCCACTGTCTGTAGCTCGAACTTCAAAACTATATGAACTCTTTCTCTCCCGGTCAAATAGCCTACAATATAAAATGAAATGCCACTGAATTCTTACATAATAAATATTTTGCACGCATATTTATAAAAGAAATATACCCAGCAGTTGTAATCTCGCCAGTAGTGCTATGGATTTTGAAAACCCATTGTGTTCCATTCACCAAGGAGTATGTAAGTCTGGCGTTTTCACCCTCATCCGCATCAGAAGCAGTCACCATGAGCACAGTTGTGTTGACAGGCACACCTTCCTGAACGGTTAGCATGTACACATCCTGAGTGAACCTTGGTGCATGGTCGTTCTGGTCATCAACAGTGATGGTCAAATTGCATGCAACTCGACGAGGAGGGTGTCCTCTGTCTTCTGCAACTATTCCTAGATGGTAGACAGGAGTGACCTCCCGATCCAGCGGTGCTGCCCATAGAGCACCCGTATGAGGGTCAATGCTGAATTTGTTCCCAGTGTTACCATCTGCAGATTATATAGCAAAATATTACATGGTATATTTTCAAGACATCGATAGATTTGAACAATGTTATTGTAAAATTAGTACCTGCAATGCTGTAAGTAACCTGGCCGTTTGATCCAGGGTCTTTATCAACAGCCACAACAGTGTGCACAACAGCACGGTCATTATTTTCAGGTACGACAAGTGGATAGCAAGAGTCGTGAAAGTCAGGTGAATTGTCGTTTTCGTCTCGAATGTCCACAAGCAAGGTGGCTTTGTCGATGAGAGCAGGAGAACCGCCATCACGTACCAGAACAGTTACAACAAAACCTCCTCTTTCAGAATCATCCAGGCTGGCTGTTGTACGCATCTCACCACTTAGGGCATCTACGGAGAAACGCCCTTCACCAGATCCTTCTGCCATCAGGTAAGTGAGGTTGGCATTGACTCCTGCAGAACATTACAATTATTATATGAGGAGCTAGGCAATTAAACTCATTTAGTGCAACACATCCTTGCATTTATATAATATAATGCACGTTAATTATTATATACCTTCATCTGGATCTGTTGCATGCACCTTGACCAAAAAAGTACCAATTGGTGCACTTTCAGATACATTGGCCACATATACATTTTTCTCGAATTTGGGAGCATTGTCATTGACGTCATCCACTTCGATTTCCACAACTCTAAACACTGTTCTTCGAGATAGGCCATGGTCAGAAGCGGACACATTCAAAGAGTACTGCCAAGTGGTTTCTCTGTCCAATAGCTTTTTCACCGTTAGCAGTCCTACATAATAGCGAAATAGGCCATATACATCGATTAACACCTTTTCCATTGATGGCAACAAGAATCTCTACCAAACAAAACAGCGCAACGAAAATTCCTGCATGCAACAAAAAGAATGCATTGAATAACCATTGCATCGGTTCTCAATACTGGATGTCAATCATCAATGACGTTCATAACAATCGATTGGATTATGACGAAATAAACAAAAAAGAAAGGCTTTGTTGGTTGGCCAGGAACGCAATACAAATCAGGAACACCCGAAACACCTTTCATTTTATTCCTTGCAAAAAAACTTGTTATGCACTGCTTTTTGTTCTGCTTTGTTCGATGCACATTCATATTTGTTTCGTCATCACAGCGTATTCATTACAATTGAACTGCAAACTTCCAGTTGGCTGTTTGAGCAAATTTGAATAGCATTCTTGCAAAACGAGGAAATGCTGAAATGCGTCAAAGCTATTACAAAATCTTGAGTCTATAATTCAAACTATCAGATGCTATCATGTATAAAGTTGCTAACAAATTGAATTCAATCTGTACCCTGACGATTTCGTTATTCATTTTGAAAAATACTACATATACAACCGAGTAGAATTTGGAACGTTCAGAAGAAACTAAAGTTATATGAAAAGGTAAACTTACCAGTAGACGGATTCAACTCAAAAAATCCTTCGTCATTGCCACCAACAATTGCATAAGACACTAGGCCATTGTCGCCATTGTCGGCATCTTGGGCCACCATAGTGACAACTGGATGACCAATAGGCACATCTTCATCCACACTGAGACGGCTTCTGGATGCAAATATTGGGGCGTTGTCGTTGGAATCCAAGATGCTCACTCTTGCAGTGACGCTCGAAGTCCTCCGAAGAGAAGAATTTGTCGAAAGATCTGTTGCACTCACAACAAGAGTATACTCCGCATGCACCTCGTGATCCGGAGGCCTCTTCACTCTCAATGCACCACTTTGTCCATCGATCTCGAAAACGCTGGCAGGAGACTGTGAGACTATTGTATATCTTATTTCGCCATTACGACCAGAATCGTCGTCTCCAGCTGTTAGGTTCCAAACAGAGTATCCAGCCACTGAACCTTCCGCAACTGAGCAGAGCACCGGATCTTCAGCGAAGTTAGGGGAGTGGTCATTCACATCTTCAACTGTTATAGTCACGTTCACGACACTCTCCTACAGAATAAAACGGGGAAATTGTTTAATAAATGTACAACGCCTTTATTGCATTTTAATTTTGCTATCGTTATTCTCATCATAAATGTTCTCACCAGAGGATTAACCGCATTCACATCAACAGCCTTGATGACCAGAATATGCTGAGCAGTGACCTCGTAGTCCAATTCCCTCACCACGAACAACGACCCTGTGGTACGATTGATAGCAAAGATGGCATCATGGTTGCCAGCCACAATGGCATATGCCACTTGCTGTTGCTGCTGAAGCATAGCCTTATCCACCATGTCCCCACTAATACTATTAGTGGCAGGGTCTGCATCGCCAGAAGTGCCCACTTCTCCTATTTTGGTGCCAGGAGACACATCTTCAGCAACACTGAACTCTAAGCTTGCACTTGCAAAAGCAGGCCTCCGGCCATCATCAGGACCCAAGACTTCAACCCTCAGGACTCGAATGGTCTCCTTGGAGGGATTTCCACCATCCACTGCCCTAACAGCCACTAAATACACTGATTTCCTCTCGTGATCTAATGATGCCCTGGTTGACATTACACCACTCTCTGCATCGATCTCAAAGGCGTCAGCATCAGGAGCTTCAGCAGCTGTTTATTTTTACATAAATAAATAAAGCTACAATAAATATCAGTAATAAAGAGATGCAATAGAAATAATTTTAATGCAATTGAAACCTTTGATGAGACTGTATCGAACTGTTCCATTATTGCTAGCATCACCATCCACGGCTTTTATCTGAACTATTTCAGTTCCAGGAGGATCTTCTTCCCTGATGGCTACCAATTCCTGTCTGGGCTCCACAAAGGCAGGTGCATTGTCGTTGATGTCATTGACGGTGATTCGAACTGAAACTCTTGAGCTTCTTGAAGGGATGCCTTTGTCTCGTGCGAATACCGTCAGATCATAGACAGCTTTCTCTTCACGGTCCAAAGACATTCGTGTTATGATCTCACCTAATATAGTTACAAAAAATGACTCCTTGTAAATTCTTACCGAAAAAGAATCATGCAGCTACGTACAGATTATAATATGAATAAATACAATAGGTTTTAGAACAACAAGCTATTACAACAAATAAGCATAAACGACAATTAATAATATTTGCTGTTCGATATCTAGTTTGTATCAGTCACCACCATTAATGATTGTACGCTTTGTTTCTAATTACTACCTCTATTGTAAGTTCAGTATTAGTGAGAAAAAAACACCAGGATGTCTAAACCAACATGTAGCTATTTCAAGAACCAAGTATGCATACTAATAATTAGGTACATTAGCGCTTCTTCAGCAATTTGAGTCATAAATGCATTAACATATTTTTTGTTCAGTTATGCGTTCGTGCTAAATGTGCACACGTATGGTAAAGCCAGAAGTGAAAAATTACTGAGCATACAGGAAATTCATTTTAACAACACTTGCTCCAACGCATTCTCGTGTACAAAGTACCTGTAGTGCAATTTCTGGCTGGTAAATTATAGCGCTAAGTGCTTGTTTATAATTACCTACCCAGTCATTATTATCTGTATTTATGGAGGAAAAATGCAAGTTTTTGTATGGGCACAAGCATAATAGGCTACTTCATGAGCGCATTCAAATATAATCAACAAATAAACAAGATTCAGCGTTTTGCTATACATTAAAACTGATAAAAAAAGAGAACAACTTACCAGTGATGGGATTAATATGAAAGTGAGTGTCATTGACTGCAAAGCTGAATCTCAAAGTAGCGTTGTTGCCCAGATCGCGATCGGAAGCTGCAATCACACCCACTCGAATTCCGCCCTCAGCATTTTCAGCAACTCCAAATGAGTACTCGCTTTTCGAGAACTCTGGGGTGTGATCATTCACGTCCAGCACTCTTACAAAAACAGTTGCCGTGGTGGACAATGCAGGACTGCCATTGTCTCTGGCAATCAATGTCAAAGTGTGCCTATCTTGATCTTCCCGGTCCAATGGGGTCTTCAGGTACAGAGCTCCACTGTTGGGAAAGATGCCGAACACAGAAGTTTGCGGTTGCTCTTCCTTGATCACATAAGTCAATCTGGCGTTATTCCCTGTATCTTTATCAGTAGCCGAAACCTGGAGTATATTGCTTATTCAGTAAAGAGTACAAATAATTATACTACAACTAAATCTAGATAAACTCGAATGGGGTTCACCTGAAGAAATGGTGCATTGAGTGGGTGAGACTCGGCAACACTCAGCACGTACTCGGTCTTTGTGAAAGTTGGAGCATTATCGTTGACATCTTGCATTTCGAGGGCCAGGGTCATGTTGGACTGCCGAGGCGGAGACCCTCCATCAACAGCTCCAATGATGATACGGTAATGTTGTTCCGATTCATAATCCAGGCTCCTCTGTATAGATAGGCAAAACAAGCGTCAAGTGCAAGGTTTCCACTTTATAACGTTGCCAATAGATGTTCCAATATGTTGACAATTGCAAACCTGTGGTGTGAGATATCCAGAAGATGCTCCTATCTTGAACATGCCACCAGCGTTCTCCAGAAGGCGATATGAAACACGACCATTTTCGCCTCCATCAGGGTCCACAGCATGAGCCACATAGATGGCACTGTTAGGGTCAGCATTTTCTGGCACGCTGATTTTCACAACGGTGCTTTCAAATGATGGAGAGTTGTCATTCACGTCTTTTATTGTTATGTTCACCTGTGTTCAAAACACAATATTTCTCAATTCAGTATCTTGCAACCAAAAAGCTGCCATATAGCTCTATTAATTTCATACATTAAATCCAATCTACATGCATATATTTGACATTCTATCAGCTACATTGTGTACGTTTAATTTCACAATAATCTCAAGTTTTGAAAAAGTTATTAAATGTGAATGACAATGACGTAAAACTACACGTTTGACGTCACAGCACTGTCACAAGTTAGTTCTGTCACCTTTATGTGTAAATTTCTGAATAAGACTAATCTATAAATTTCTAACAAATATGGATTACAGTTGCAACGTCATAAAGTTCACCAGTTTATAATATTTAACAACTTATAGACTTTCTGACATTGTCATTGAAACAATGTTATTAGAATAATGTATCAAAACAGGAACTGCGACTGTTTTTAAGGAACCATCGGCTACACAAAGAAATTTCAGCAGCTAATCTACATTTTGACATCAGAATACAGATTGGGTACAGTGAATGACTGTAACGTTATCGCGATGCCAACAAAATGTAATTTTGCCGGTTGTTTTTTCATTCCTATTGTTTGACTTCTACTTTGATCCATAAACAAGACCCATCCATCAATGCTACAAATAATCCTAAAACGATGTCTAAATGGATTAAGAAAATCCTGAGTTACGACATTTTTTTATAACTTGGAATTCTTTACAGGTTGATATTCTTTTTTTATTCCTTCAAAGTAAAACAAGATAAAAAATTGTTAACCTGGGTGTGTCCATAGGAAGGAGGATGGCCACTCTGTGACTGAACATTCAGCAAGAGAAATGCTCGTTTCTCTCTGTCCAACTCCGAGTTAACAGTCACAGCACCAGAAACAGGGTCGATGGTGAAGTAGCCATCAGGATCACCAGAATAGATGGAGTAACGGATGTCACTTTTTTCTCCACCTGTGCAGTGACAAAACGTTATCTTTTCAACCTGCAACTCGAGCTTTTTAATGAATGTATGAAATGATTAGCCACGCTTCATCCGGATGATGTTAGTAAGCATTGTATGGTACATTATACCGTCAGACAAACGGGACAAAAACTTTTCACAATACATTTTACATGCAGGCTGCAAAGACAGGTTCATCCGCATAAATCACAGACTAAAGCAGACTTACCGACTCGTTTCTAGTAATGACAGTGATTATTTGCGAGTTTACTTCGCCGTCAAAATGTTTTTGCATGATATGTATACGTGTGCAGCACACTGCCAATGTAGCATAATTGTAGTTTGACAGGATTTTGAGATTGATATATGCTACTAGCATTTTCTTGCTTTCAGACAAAAATAACAGGTCATTTGTAATCTTGTCTGGACATATACAAGGCCAAGATATAGTAGTATTTCGCAACACGGAGCACTAGTTTACACATTCCATAGATTGAAAGTTGGACAAGTTACCGATTTTTAAAAATGATTTGTAAATGAGAATGCAGTATTTTAAACATATAATAATTACAAGTTACGTTTGTTAAACTTCAGACATGTATAGGTACGGGTATACAATTCATTAGACACTATTTGTTTCATAACAAAACTTTATATTTTCCCATGCATGACATTCCTAAACACGTCTAAATGCAGGTTCAAGCAGTTCTAGCGATGAAACACATATGTTTAATTCACCTCTTAGATAACATTAGACAGCTGACAGTTTACGACTGCTGCAAACCTGCCAACTTGAAAGCCAATGCTCAGTACAATGACTTTGGTCGGTTTTGAATGACTTTCTTTAACTTTGAGCGCTTGAACTTGAATCAATAAAGCTGCAATCGAACCCCCTATAAACTATGTTAAAATTTAAAATATGACACTCCATAAATATATTGCACATTATATCTCAAACGTAATGCATTATTGTCATTTAGAAAAGAGGAGATATGCTAAACAAATATTATGGGCTATATAAATGAAAATACGACATTGATATTAAAAACTAAATACGACTTTAATTAAAATGGAGGTACCTCGATCGTATAGTGCACAGTTACCAAGTGGTGTAAAAATATTTTTGCATGTGTCAGGCTTTGTGCGTTATTTTCCAAAGAGCATTGAAGCAATGGACGCCATCGACTCAGCAAAGTAAACGATAAATATGGCGCCGACAGCACAATCGTTCATTGTGCCATTCCTCGAAAAATATTGCATGCATGGGGTATGATTCGAAAGAATTGTGCAAGGCATGCATCATGCAATCCGTGCGAAAGATGCTTCACGGATGATTACTGCAGCTCTCAGAGGCAAAAACAATTCGCACATGGAGCCACCCACAAACAAAGAGCCGAAATTTAGGGGTCATATGCCAGTCAGGCCCTTTACTGCATGCACATGCTCCTGGTTTGTAATTTCTAATGTGTATGCAACTGCATGCATTGTGTTCCAATCCGATAACTTTTACATCAATTCGACCAGACAGAAAAAACAGCACACTGGTTGGCAATTGTGTACCCTATGCAATTTACAAAAATTTGAAAAATATAACATGGTAAGATTTTACACGCAATGCATGAGATTTAAAACATAAAACCATTCATAAGTCTTCAAACTAAGTTGACAGGCCAAAAAAATATGAAGTAGTAGTCATGCAAATCATTTCAAAGTGCTAGGTGTCTTTTACTTCGTCAAGAAAAATAAATATAGCATGTGTAACCCTACCTACCTACCAAGGTCTATCTACTTCACTTTTAAAATATGGGTGATACAGCCTACATATATGCCTATATATTCGACTAGGGATAATTTCACAGTAGATAAACATGAAATTATGCTAAATATGCACGCCCATACGCAACATTAGATTCTAATACTGCAATTTCTGCTGTCATTGCACAAAATAAAAAATTCTACCAAACAACCCTTCTTGACTGCGAGCGAAAAACTTTCTACGCCCATCCACCGAAAAAGCAAAAATTCAGAACTAATCTCAGATGAAATTCCGCAGCTACGATATAATAATGCAAAAGTGTCGCTTTGGCGAGAGAAACTTCAATGAGAAGGTATACAAAAAACGGAGATAAATTGCAAAGTATAACATAATGTAAAAAGAAATCATGGGATGTTAAGAAATGCTCGTGACGGATTATTACAACGTTGTCCAACACCTTATACTTAATCCAAGGGCTTCAAAGGGATGAGTAGATGGTGGAAAAAGTGAAAAATGTAACCTTTAACCTCTGCCGACTGGCGTATCAACTGTCATTGCGATTGATATTCTTCTAGCTCTTTACTCTATTATTACTGTTGTTATTACGCTGGGATAGTCGTCAGTTGAAAGCACCGCCAAAAAACGAGCAATTTCCGTTATGCAAGGTGCCATTGCGCATGCTCCATGGGAATATTCACATTGTTGAATATCCTAATGCAGTATCCCAATCAGTGCTACCTTGAGAACAAAGCCAACAAAGGATCATTTACACATCATTCGCATGCCTGTGGTAGCACTTTAATTTTGAATTGGTTGGATAAACATTCAGATAATAAAATGCCTCATATACAGGGTGGACGGAAAGTCTAACTGCAAGCAATCACTTCCAAATCATTGTATGTATCCAAAATGTGAATAGGGGGACAAATAGGAAATAAAGGGTCGCAGACACAATGGTGTGTTCCAATTTGATGTACGACCTTTGCTTCAAGGTCATCCATGTTCTAACTTTTGAATTATTTGAGATAGCACAAAAATGTGAAATAGTGGCGTGGAGAGCACTGAATTGGAATGCCAAAAATGGTGGAATCGTGATTTTATAGCAAAACAGGAATTAACAGGAAATGTCTGCGGCCAACATCGCAGACAGATGTACAGCGATGCAGCGAAACGATTAACAGGGGCTCACAGCCTGCAAGTGTAGCACTGAAAACGTTTTACCTTCACTGTAAATGAAATTGTTTTATTACAAATCTGTAAATATTACATCGAGAAGGGCAATATGGTTTCAGCATGACAGTGTACCAGCACACTATGCTTTCGATTCAAGACGGTACCTTGATGACATTTTCGCAGGCAATTGGATTGGACGAGGAGGTCCTGTAGCATGGCCTGCACGCTCACCTGATTTAACACCTTTAGACTTCTTCTTGTGGGGACATGTGCGGTCGTCGGTGTATGATTCTCCAATAACAACACTCATAGACTTGCAAAATCGAATTGTAACAGCAAGCAGAAGTATTCCAGTGGAAATGATGCTTGCAGTTCACAGAAGCATAATCCATCGTGCACAGGTGTGCTTCGCTGAAGACGGTAGACATTTCGAACATTTCCTGTAGAGGTTGCTCCCATTGTGTTACATTTACCTAATTGTGGACATTGTTCATTTGGTTCATTTTGTTGTTTTAGTGTTGGGCACGTGCAAATGATATTGCAAATAAAATGCCAGTATTTTGAGATGATATGTTGTGCCACCACAGTAATTCCGGAGATTCACATGATGCTGTTGCAGTCTGTGAGCCCCTGTTAATGGTTTCACTGCATCGCTCTACATCTGTTGGCTACATCTGTCTGCGATGTTGGCTGCAGAAATTTCCTGTATCTCATTTTTACTGCATATATACCATTAAATAGTTTCAGTGAGAATTTTATCACAATTTATTATTAATCATATCTAGCTAGGATGGCAAACAATGAACTATCATAGGATTGCAGACATGGTGAAATGTATACACAGTGCATGAACTCAACATTTTTATTGCATTTTACAAAGTTATAACGTATGTCGGACTGTAAATTTCTAGGAACAATGAGATCGATATTACAAGGAAACAATTCCTATTGGATCTTAAAAGGTGCCTTTTCCTATTGCAAACCTAGAAGAAACACTGATAGAATCTTATGGGAACATTTCATACAGGATCACTATACGTGTATTCCTATAGGATGGGAAGCCTATAAGAGAAACAAATAGGATCCTATGGGGAAACATGTCTTAAAGGATCTTGATAGATGACTTCCTATAGGATTGGAATCTTGTGGGAAAAATTCTCAGGATCCTACGGGGGAATCAATTCCTATAGGATCCCATGCTTTATTTTTGTGGGGGCTTGCCTGAATAATGCTGTTTGGAACTACAGTTTTAAAAGGGAAATGTAGTTTTCATTTTGCAACAGCATTTTTGAAGTGCAGCTTTTTCAATTCAGGACTGACCTTTCAAATCACTTTACTCTTGACTGCAGTTTATGTGAAAATACTGCAGTTCAAGACTGTTGTTTCCAAAACGTCTAACAATTGACTGCAGTTTGTGTGAAAATACTGCTGTTTAAGTCTGATGTTTCCAAAAAACTTTACTCTTGACTGCAGTCTATGTGAAAATACTGCAGTTCAAGACTTAGCCGGGTTTCAAAATAATCTTTACTCTTGGCTGACGTTTATGTGAAAAAGCTGCAGTTCGACATTGATGTTGAGAAAAACATAACTTTGAAGTGCAGTTTACATCAAAATACTGCAGTTCAAGACTGACGTTAAAAATAACTTTACTCTTGACTGTAGTTGATGTAAAAATACAGCAGTTCAGGACTGATGTTTCATATATAGCCCTACCTAACTTTTCAACTGCAGTAAATGTGAAAGATTGATCATGCTTTACAAAAACTACTTTTAACTGCAGTTTACAGGTATAAAAACAAATGTTGAGCATAGCAAATAAGATTTTCATATTATAATCATTGAATACCAGCCGCAGCTGTCAGCGTTATCCCAACACCAGCAAGCTATAAATGCAATACAATGGTTAAATAAGAAATTGCATGAACAACAAATTAAATATAATGCTGTTACCTGCACCGTTAGCAGAAAAACATTGTTGGAAGGATTGTTCTGGAACTCATCTATGCATTTTCCACTCTGCGATTTTGGAACATTTCCATCAATTCGTATCACTGTAATGCTGTGCTCCTCAAGTATCTTCTGCAAGTGATAAATTTTAGATGTTTATCCATTCCATGTTACAAAGTTACGACAATAATGTAAACTTGCCTGAATAATGATGTTTGGAACTACAGTTTTAAACGGGAAATGTAGTTTTCATTTTGCAACAGCAGTTTTGAAGTGCAGTTTTTTTGAAAAAACTGCAATTTAGGACTGACTTTTCAAATAACTTTACTCTTGACGGCAGTTTATGTGAAAATACTGCAGTTCTAGACTGATGTTTCAAAAACACTTTACAATTGACTGCAGTTTATGTAAAAATACTGCAGTTTAATACTGATGTATCCAAAAAACTTTACTTTTAACTTCAGTTTATTTCAAAATACTGCAGTTAAAGACTGATGTTTCAAATAACTTTACTGTTGACTGTAGTTTATGTAAAAATACAGCAGTTCAGGTCTGATGTTTCATATACATATAGCCCTACCTAACTTTTCAACTGCAGTTTATGTGAAATATTGATAATGTTTTTTAAAAAAACTACTTTGAACTGCAGTTTACAGGTTTAAAAACAAAAGTTGAACATAGCAATTAAGATTTTCTTATTATAACCATTGAATACCAGCCGCAGCCGTCAGCGTTATCCCAACACCAGCAAGCTATAAATGCATACCAATGTTTAAATAAGAAATTGCAAGAACAGTAAGTTAAATATAATGCTGTTACCTGCACCGTTAGCAGAAAATCATTGTTGGAAGGATTGTTCTGGAACTCATCTATGCATTTTCCACGCTGCGATTTTGAAACATTTCCATCAATTTGTATCACTGTAATGCTGTGCTCCTCAAGTATCTTCTGCAAGTGATAAATTTTAGATGTTTATCCTTTCCATGTTACAAAGTTACGACAATAATGTAAACTTGCCTGAATAATGCTGTTTGGAACTACAGTTTTAAACGGGAAATGTAGTTTTCATTTTGCAACAGCAGTTTTGAAGTGCAGTTTTCATGAAAAACAGAAGTTCAGGACTGACCTTTCAAATAACTTTACTCTTGACTGCAGTTTATGTGAAATTACTGCAGTTTAAGACTGATGTTTCCAAAAAACTTTACAATTGACTGCAGTTTATGTGAAAATACTGCAGTTTAAGAATGATGTTTCCAAAAAACTTTACTCTTGACTGCAGTTTATGTGAAAATACTGCAGTTCTAGACTGATGTTTCCAAAACACTTTACAATTGACTGCAGTTTATTAAAAATAATGCAGTTTAAGACTGATGTTTCCAAAAAAACTTTACTCTTGACTGCAGTTTATGTGAGAATACTGCAGTTCAAGACGTGGCCGGGTTTCAAAATAATCTTTACTCTTGGCTGCCGTTTATGTGAAAAAACTGCAGCTCGACATTGATGTTGAGAAAAACATAACTTTTAACTGCAGTTTATTTCAAAATACTGCAGTTCAAGACTGACGTTTCAAATAACTTTACTGTTGACTGTAGTTTAATATGTAAAAATACAGCAGTTTAGGACTGATGTTTCTTATATAGCCGTACCTAACTTTTCAACTGCAGTTTATGTGAAATATTGATCATGTTTTACCAAATCTACTTTGCAACAGCAGTTTACTGGTTTAACCCTGGAACACTCGCGTGCGATATTTTTCATAAATACTCGCGTGGCGTCTGGCAGGCACCAATTACTAAATAATTCATAAAATGTTTTGGTGATTCCCAAAAACATTTTTAATGATGCCGTAATTATCTCAGAAGATGAATTTACTTGTGTGCTTACCTGTCCAATTATCTGCTTGTCACAATAACTTTTTATGAATTATTTAGTGAATGGAAAACAGTTGCAATGTACATGTCAATGCCAAAAACTGTTCAAACCAACTATGAATCATAAATTCAGGTCACTTGGTCAAAAATTCATCAACAATTAGAATATCATATCTTCAGTGTTGTAGAAACGACAACTAATTAGTACACAGCTAATTTCATGCAGAAACTAATTGCATTATGTATATAGTGTGACACTTTGTCCACAGATGGCGCCACTGATTTTTGCCGAATTTCTTATGCTTTTTTCACAAATTGCATTGCTCACCTGGCGCCTGGCAAGCACCAATTCGACCCCGTTCACTTTGAGACGCAAAATAAGAAAACTTAGGAGTAAGTCAGTCGTAAATCCCAACAAAATCGATGCTAGAGTCATTTTTAGGAAGATACTGCAAAGATAAACGCTCAAAAAATGTTTTCATTGGGATATATCAAATTTTAGACACCTGGTGCCTAGAAAGCGCCAACGCGAGCGTTCCAGGGTTAAAAACAAATATTGAGCTTAGCAAATATGCTAGGGATGTACTAGGGATGTACAAATAGCACTTACACAACCTACGAAATTGGATGAAAAAGCAGAACAAAAGCTGGAACCAAAATTCTACAAAAAGTGAAACATTTTGTATAGGATGCCATTAGTTAAGTTAGCCATGTATTAATAATGTATAATACATGGTTAACATTTAAGCTCTGCCGCGGCGTCAACGCTGCATCCTAGGGCAAGGTTCTTTTTTGGGAAAAGAAGGCACCTTGGGGGTGCCAAGAACCCTTTTCTCTAAATTAAATTAAAACCTTGTTAACATGTAATTTTAAAGTCCGCCCCCCCCCCCCATTCAAAATGGCCACAATGCCCAAGAGGCAATTACATGAATTCTGTATATAAACATTAGTTTTATACAGATTATGTGCAAAAATACATGCAAAATAAACTCTGCCTTAAATACCTAGCTAGCTAAACCTCCTAAACACCCTTCAAAACCTTAAAATCTTGCTGAAAATGAAAAGAACATGTTTAACATTATTCACACACATATCACACCCCCATATTTCCTTTACAAGGCAATATTGAATAATTTAAATCTCATTCAGCTTTCACACTTGAAATCCCTCATTACCCAGGTGGGGTTAATTACAGCCAAAAGGAGGGAAAGGGAATTAATTTACTTTAAACTAAGCACATTAAATTTGTTTTAAAAAGATACCCATAAGCGCATTTAAGCCCCAAACCCTGTACAGGCTGTGCTAAGCCTTTATACCCAATTTAAGTTAGAAATTGGTTAATGTTGAGGTTCTGCATGGGCTTCAAGTGTGTGCAAGCGTGAATATAACTAGCCCATAGAATTTCGGGCCAAATTATATGGCAATTTAATCCCTACAAAATACATATGCAATACACTTCGGGCCATTTTGAATAGGTGTAGTTTTTGCCTACCGTTAAGGTGTCTCCCACTAGCACCATCTCGTGCAGAGTGGGAGGACGAGTTGAGGAAATCGTGGAAATCCATGCGCTGGCCCATGCAGGGCCATCAGGTCAAGCCCGGGTTTATCCATCGGAGGAACGGGGGACTAAACCACATTTAAAAATGGGCCTGCCAGACACGCCGTCCAGTTGATCTGCCGTACTCTTCCTGAAAATTTAGCAAAATACATATTTCAAACATTCGCCCAATTTCAAAGAAAACTTCATGACAGAACATGGAAATTTTAACGAGAAAAACTGTTGCAATAACAATTCGAATGGCGCGATCGGCTCCGAGCTCTCCCATAAGACAATTCGTAACAGATGGGCGGGGCATGAAACTCGACTTCGACCAATCGGAACTCCAAGAATTAAATTTTAACCGTTTTCGAATCTGAGGTGCGATTTCAAATTTTTTGCACAATTCAAAAACGGTATATTATAACTGATTTTTGTATCCAGGAGCAACTAAAACCTCAATAAATTCAAAATAAAAATGGAAAATGGCTAACATACCGTCCACTCGATTGATGTATTCTCCATCCATCGGCGATCCCATCCCATCTTATGGCTTGATTTTCTAGCTTGAAGCGGTGCTGTAAATTATAAGAAAATACACATGTTAGAATCCGAAGTATTTAAAAGACAAGTATCAATTACATATATATTAAACTCAGAAGGCTTCCCAGCATCCAACGCTTTGTTGCCTTTCATCAAATTAAGATTCTTCACCATTAATTAAGCTGCCCCGATTACAAGTTTAATTATCGATTAATTCGGGTATAAAACCCAGTGAATTTAAGTTTAAAAATAAGAAGACTATAGGGAGACTGCAACCATCTTTGGGGTTTGGCACAAACAAATCCCACCCATTACGCAAAACCTACTCCTAATTTTTAAAAAATCGCATTTTAAACTTATAGGAATATAGCGGTCCCTAGGACAGTGGCAGTCGACGGGTATGAATATATAACAACATAAGTATCTATGGCATATATAATTTATGCCAGTTTTAAATTAATATAGCATTGAATTAAAATGTTCACTAACAAATTATGGTATGCAGCTTGCAGCATGGCTCGGAAACTATATTCGACTCATCACCAACTACCTGGAAGTCCTGAAATTCAACTGAACGCGGCTGACAAAAGCGCGACTTTTTATACCAATTCTATAAGGTCACGAGACTATAATTTTAGGTAATTTCGTATTTTTCGCAATCGCGCCATTCGGTTTGAATGGGTATGCAAATTAAACCGCATATTAAGGTGCGTCCAGACATGCGGCGTTTGACGAGTATTGAGCAACTGCTCGGCGAATCCCAAGCAGTGGGGTTGGGTTGCTTGGAACGTGCGGAGCGCATATATTTGGTGCTCGCCCGTTGTCGCAGCATGTCGCCACTTCAAAGGAAGCGATTATTTGCCGTACGCATCGTTGGACCTGCATCTGTACATTCGTGCAAGCAGTATTCGAAAATCGTGGGTAAGTAATTGTCGAATATACATTATATTGAGTTCTAAAATATTGAAACGATTGTAAAAATTATGTTCAAAATAAACCAGCTGCAAATCAAAAAAGTAGAAATCAGTTGTGTCAGCTACTGTGTTTATTAAAAAGAATGCAGCAAGCACTTCAATTCTACCCTAGGAAAAAAATAACCCCAGTTTTAAAAAATACCTGCTGTTTTTTGTGCCATAAATCGGTCAAAACCACTATGTTATGGCACAAAACTGCAGTTATTTTTTTTAAACTGGAGTATTGTTTTGCTAGGGTAGTTATAATCACAAATAATTAAACCTATTCCTTGAGAAATAGTCCTCAACATTAGTGCTCAATTGGCTCAATATTTGATGCAGCAAATGGAACCATGCGTGTGCAAGAAATGCTGTGCACAAAACGACTTACAAGATTGTTAACAAAATAATCCAAATTAGTGTATAACATTTTGTGCACAAAATGAAATGAAGGTTGTGTGCAAGAACAATTGAATTTGGTGCACAAAATATTGGGCCAATTGTACAACATGCATGTCCTGGGTCGCATTTGCCAGGTGGTTCTTTCACTCATATGTTCCCCACCACATACACCACAAACCACCATAAAACACCACTGTGGTGTGTTCCAAATCACACAACCATGGAATATTTTTCCAATAGGGTATATGATAATGCTGTAAGGTATTCCACGTGCTGAATTAGTGTTTAATAAAAACATGTACTGTTGACATAAGCCACCTTTGGTCACTGTTCAGTCGCATTGTTGTGCACTTTAGTCAATTAACTCCATTTCAAAAGTTTATGATATCCTTAACTTTTAACTGAAACACAAATTCAAATCGCTGGAAAAACAAATCAAACGCCGTTTATTGGGTAAACATTGTAGAACACTCAGCATCCAAACCTTTTGACTGAACTCTATTGAATTTTTTTTCAACACTTACATCAATACCTACTCACATTTCACAAACAAAAACATGTTTTCTTATTATTTGGGACATGATCTACAATTTTGAAATTGGAACATGTGCATTCCGAGCAGCGGTTTCAAAGATTGAGCACCAATGACCTTTACGATGCAGGTTTTTGAATTCCTCACACGTGACTCCTAGATCAAAGTGGCATTCTGTTTGCCATACTCACAATGGTTTGCAAAAAAATGTTTGGCAATATGCTGTATACTTTTAGTTTGTCATTCAATTTAAAAAAAGTAACATTCATTGAAATATGATTTACATTCACTTATTTATTTGTTCTTAGAAAACATCTGCCATGTTATCGGATTTACTGGACAAAATTCATCTACAATGCGCATCAGAATTTGTCAACGAAGAATACAATATTGCCATCCATGAGGACTGTATTAAAATAACATGCTGTAAATGCAGAAATATAATTCAGGTACAAAAACCACATCAGAGAAGAAGACTCGGGAATGCACGAAGGCATTTCAAGCAATTGTGCCAGGTAAGGCCAGCTAGTTAAATTCTAATGTGTTAAGAAAAAAATAGACATCACAATACTTTCACATTTATTTCAGGGACCTGTATGACGCGTGTTCAGGGACCTGCCACCGCACGTTCAGCAGAAGTCTGTATCTGCCGCACGCAACACAGATCGCCGTCCGTCGATCGTAACTGTCATCGCGTCGAATGCAGCCACCGTGCCACCGACCGTAAAACTCTCTTCAAGGGACCACCATGGTCCGCCGAACTCAGCCACCGTCTCGCCGAACTCGGCCACCGTTCCGTCGAACGCTACTATCATCGCACCGCACGCGATTCTCGAAGAACTCCCATCCTGGTTCTTCCTCGACATCCCTCTCCCTCCGCCGTCGGAGGAGTTGCAACGCCCGTCGATTCTCGCACAGACGGAGCAGCCAAACTTGGCCACCGAAACGCCGATCTTGGCCACCGATCTCGGTCACTGCTTTAACTTGGCAGTCATGTTGAGGTTATTGTTCGCAGATTGGTGGCCGTAACGGTTACGCATACTTACTTCCCACTTGCATTACTCCACGTCAAATTGAACAAATAAGGAGTTACTTTGTGTTTCTGGCCCATTCTCTCCGCTGGCCAGTTGGGGCGATACGTTGGATCCCGACGCAAGAATTTTGGAATGTTGTTCACACGTAGCATACGAGTTTTTCCTGGCAAATTGTACTGACTAATTTATGGGCAACTGTTCGCTTTAAAGTTTTCGTTGATGCTACTTCTTCTTCCATTGCACTTGTGTGTACTTCCGGTACCTTCACTTTTGCTATCTCACCTAGTCGTATCTTTTCGGCTGAATTAGCAGCGGTTTTTCTTGCAATTCTTTGGATGAAACAAAATAATTTATTCATTGTTTGCGTTTTCACTGACAACCAAGCTGTTTTATATAACTTCCGTTCGCTTTTGTTCCAAACTTCTCTTGTTCCTCTTAAGGGTTTACTCCACCTCCGCTGTATTATTGACCATCATTGTATAACTTTCCTTTATATTCCTTCCTTTGCAAACCACGTGGATGCCCCGTCCTGGGAATTTACTGTCTTGGTCCTCACTTAACCTTTACCCCACAACACCCCTTTAACGGGATTTGTTGTAATAGACTCGCCCATGTCCTGATTGGTGCTTGGTTCTCAATAAAAGCCTGGCCCGGGTGGAGGAGCGGCATTCGCTCTCGAGCACTCGCAGCGACCAGTCGTTTTTACGATAGGTCTTCTTTGTGCTACCGAGTAGCGGATAGTCGATTCTTCAAATAGGAGGCCAACTGACTTGATAAACCTAAATTAATTACTACTCCATGGAAATTTTACTGTTTGCTAAATAGGTCGACTGGAATAGAGAAACATCTGAAATTAATTACCCCATGAAAATTTTACTGTTCAACAAAAAGGAGGTTGGTTAGCATAGATAAACCTCCTAATGTTATTTTCCCTTCAAAATGTAAAGTTGTTTTAAAAGTAATTCTCAATTGCCCTAACGCATCCAATGTTTCTATTCAGATCTGAAGGACCTATTGGGATCATAATGAAGTTGGAAGGGCCGCACTATAAATACTGGTCAAGCACGGCCTCGACCTGAATCGTCCTAATTCTAACATTGACCGTAACATGTATATGTTACGGTCTAGGTGTCGGTCCGGTCAGTTTGTCGGCCGGGACGCCGTAAAACGCCCATCGCGCCGAAACTAAGCATTTAATCGGTTAAACAGAAGGTTCCGACACTTCCGGTCACTTCCACACGAGCGTTTACCGACTTACGACAAATCCGGATGTGGAAGTGACCGGAAGTGTCGGCACCTTCTATAAAGTTGTCTACAATATGTAGGTCGATGTCGTGAACCTAAAACCGATTAAATGCTTAGTTTCGGCGCGATGGGCGTTTTACGGTGTCCCAGCCGACAAACTGACCGGGCCGACACCTAGACCGTAACATATGTATAGTTTTATGTTATGACAATGTATTGTAACGATGTAACGTCCCATTTTTTATGGCGCCGTTAAGAAGCGCTTAAATTGCGCACATTGCAAAAAACACGCACGGTTGCCATGGCAACCCCCAATCAACACTGATTGGTCGATGATCTGCGCTCGCAGCCGCGAGCACACCGATTAATAGAGGTACAGGCGAGCGCAAACCGGATAAAACCGGTTCCAGAAGACGTCGCTTGCCAGTGCAAGAGGCGTGGTAACGAAAGATTGGCAGTTGAGGTCCGCGAGTGAGCTCGCGAGGACCCTCCTCACTGCCAACCTCCCAGCTGGGGCGACCAATTAGAGCGCCAGATTTGCCACTATTTAACCAGTGTGCAACG
>JAQIWR010000032.1:0-39784 GCA_034695945.1 Glomeris hexasticha
CGATGGTGCCATCGTAATCAGGGACACAATCACTACTTACTCACAGATTATCGTCGACCCTGTCAGTTCACCTTTAAAAAAGATTAATGGCAGACACAAAACATACAAGATCTACAAATTAATATATATATATATATAGACACTCTTATTTAAGTAATGTAATCAAGATCTTCCGGAAGTCCAAACTGCTTATTCAAAACACTTTCATCAATAAAAAACTTTTTTGCGCACCAACTTTTCAGAGCAAATATATTATCTGAAAAATAATAATTAACACATGGTAACTTATTAATTAATATGTAAAATCTATGGAGAATAATTGGAAATAAATACCAGTCCAACGATTGATGGCTTCTTTTGCCTGCTCGATATGAATCTTCTTTTCTTGCAACACATCAGGATCACAGTCTTTGTATTTGGCTAATTCTCTGACAAGTTCATCTCTTTCATTCCTCAACTCGTCAAGCTCAGCTTTAATTTCCTTCCTTTCGTTCTAATTTATAATAAAAAGTAACAATACAATGTTTTTGTTTCATTTTATAAAGGAAACACATACAGTCTCTTCTTTTCCAAGTTTTGCTTTTTCCAGGACTTGGCTCAGGGACTTGAACTTCTTGGACACTTCATCCAGCTGACTTTCAACATCGTTCAACTTCCTCTTCCTCTGTAATCAACAAAATATTGCATGGAAAACGTTGGTATATACAAATTGGACTTTAAATAATTGCTGCATTCATCTTTACATTGTTGGCTGCTTTGTTGGGGAAAGCCCAAAAGTAAACGGAAGTCCCAATCTTCTCAGTGTCCACCAATCCATCGTCCACTAAATTCTGCACAACATCCTTCACAGATTGAGCCACCACTCCTTTCTCCTTGGGGGCGATCTTTTCCAACTCCTTCAACTGAAAGAAATCCTTCTACGAACGGAAACAATTCTCATGCAACTTTGTGTCGCTCAAATAACTCGCACGCAATATGTTGCGCACGTCGCCACGCATTGCTTGCGAGTGACGTCACCGCATATTGCTCAGCAAGAAAATGCGTGCAACAATTTCATTACCGATTCGAAAAATATCTCCAACATTCGTTGACGCTTTTCTTCCAAATTCAGGCCCTTTCGTTTGGACTATGGACGGAAGAAAATTAGCTTGACTCATCTTTCTATTATTAAAAGATAACGGAACAACATACCATGGCAGACGAAGGTGGTAAGAAACAAATTTGCCGCTAAAACCAAGATGACAGCTCACTATGGAAGATAGAAATATTACTGACGTCAATTTTACACCGGTTGGCCACAGAAGCGTGGTCCTGCGACCGGATTGGATCGAGAATAACGATGACGTCACAACACCATCAGCAACTAGCATTGCATCACTTTCGCGCCAATAAAATCGTTGCCTGTGCATGCTGCGCCATCTGGTGGCGTCATATAAAATGGACAGCCGTACATTACCAGCAAAAATTGAAAGTTACAAACACAACCACGTATAATTTTTCAGATCATATAAAATACAGACAATTTTTTTCAAGGGTTTATTCGTAACTCAGAACACGAAAAAAGGTACAAGTTGAAATTGTGCTGTATTTGAGCACTGTTGATTTCCAAAATAAACTGTCCGTTAAATGACATTTTGCATGAAAATAACCATTTCCAGAACCGAATTAACGTCGTGCATTTTTTTCTAACCAATGCTTAATTAAACATTGAAACAAATTCAGAGCATGCTAAATTGGCAATTCAACTCTGCACAATTCTTCAACATTAATTATAGCTGGAAGACCCGCTTGTAAAATGCACTAGTAGATATTGGGTGAATTCCCCTGAGATTACACAACAAACAAACTTTGTTCGATGAAAATGAGATATAGTCACTTGCAGCTATCTATGACGGTCCACCCATTTGCTCTGAGGGGCTTGCTTTGTCCTCACAGCAATTAACTTAATCACCTATAATTATCTACTACGGGACACAATGGGGACATTCAGGAACACAATGGAGGCGATTAAAGTAACTGCAGTGAGGACAAAGCAAGCCCCTCAGGGGCAAAGGGATGGCCTGGTCATAGATAGCTGCAAACGACTATACCCGGTATGTGAATATTTTCGCAATATACAGCAAAACCGACTGGAACATTTTACATGGGTCTCGCACAGCAATACAGCAGACAAACCCTTAATAACTATATTTAAAAAACATTTAAAGACAATTGTAAACTTAAAGATTCTCTCGTGGACTGTGCTTGCCTAGTCATGGAATATCTGATGGCATCTTCACTGTTTGGTTGGGCAAATCAAACTAAATCTTTTTGCTTTGCCTGTTGTTAATAGCATGCCGCACACCATTGATGCCATCAGCTATAAACACATTTTGCTTTAACTTTAATATATATTGTTCGAACTCAAGTGATAAACCATAAAGGGCACATAGGCAAAACAAAATTAAAAACCAGAAAAACCCGTATTAGGGGAAAAGATACTAAGACTACAGTTATTGCCCTTTATGGACACCCCATTGATATCTTACACAGCCCATTATCACACGTAGGATTGTTGTGATCATCTTTGGCAGTGGCGCACACAGTCCCTTCTTCGAGACTCATAAACCTCTATCGTACTTAAATGTAACTCCGTGCCTAAATTGGCACAACGAGATGAGATGAACATTATAAAAATAGAAAACGAGCCGTACTGCCAAACGGGCAAATACGGCTCGAATGAAATCAAATGAAACAATAAAAACTCTATAGAAAGAACAGCTTGTCGCTCAGCTGCTGGGCATGGTTGGCATGCGTTGATTGGCCGGTGAGGAATGCCAACTTGTGAGCGTACATGCACGGAGCAGGAACTCGGATCGTCGTCTGCAAAACGAGGCAAATTAGTAAAATAAATTCCCTTACTTCACATTACCAGTACGTACGAAACGACCGGTACTTACGGAGCAGTTGTAGTAGACGTGCGTCATCTTGTACGTCAGACGCTGAACGTGCTCTGGTTTCAGGCCGGATGAGTCGTGGATAACATTGTAGTGGGTTGGCCCAACGGTTCCCTGCTTCACACTTTGGCTGATCAGGTAGAAGTCGTACCTGTCAGGTGTCAAACAAAAAATGAATGATGGTCATCAGCGCGGAAAGAAATGTTCGTAAGGCTGGAGTTACGATGTTGGCTTTTAGCTTATACCACCCTGGCTTATACTTTGAGCCGAAAGCAGAAGCTTGCTTACTGATGACGTCACACACTCGCCTTGTATGATGTCACAATCCTTCAAGTTTCTGCTTTCAGCTCAAAGTGTAAGCTAAAAGCCACCATCGTAATAACTCCAGCCTCAGAATTGGTAAATGTCACAATTCCTTTTTTGATACCCACCACTCTGGTCTTGTGATTTCTGTGTCGACAACCGTTCCGGGAAGTGGGTTTTGTAAATCCCCACGTGGACCTTCTTCAAAAAGCTTCGAATTGATCTTCTTTGTCACAACGATAAATGCCAACCTTAAAAAATGAAAAGAAAACGGCATAAACCCAGGCACACGCCGAGTGAAGTTTCAATTTGGTCAACTATAATACTTACTTGGCATTGCATCCAACGCTCTTCATCGCGGTCAAGATCTGCGTCACTTCGTGCTCGTGAACAGACGCGAGCTGCCCTTCGCCTACTCCGTCACGGTATACTATGATCCTATCAGGGAACTGATTCGAGTTCACTTGGTAGAATTTATGCAAGGATGCTTTTACACAAAGGACAATAATTAGTATCTCGACACTGCATCATCTTCCCTAATCAGATCTCTACTAACCGGTAAAATTGACCCCTAGCCCATCGATCATCTCCTGATGCGATGTCTGGAAGGTGACGGAGCTGTAGTACTTCGTCACTCCTGGGTCGATGCTACAGCACAAAGCACCGACAGATCTGTTCTTCTGGGCGGAATCGTGGTACGAGTCGTAACCTACGATCATCAGTCGGGATAACTGAAAAGAAACGAGACGAAATGTAGTCTAGTACATCGCACGGAAACAGTAGCACTTACCGGTATCTTGATGGCCCATGGGGCACCTCCCAATTTGCAGTTTATCTGTATGGCGATCTTCGTCGCCGCCGACATCCCTCGCTTTGGGTCACCGGCAATTTTCGACGTCACAACCTGGCTGGGTACTTCAAAAAAACAAGTTTTACATTTGAGGAATCTCTTATACCTACAACAGAATTCCGACGTGAAAAGCGACTAACTTGGCATATCCACGCAGCAGACCTTCTTGATCGCGTCGTAACGGTCCTTTCTGTTGTTCGGCACTATCGTGCAGACGAACTGGGGTTTCTCTCGGACGACGTTCTGGATGGCCGTGACGAAGGACATCGCGCGGTCATCGTTAAGCCGTATTCTGCAGGAACCGATTTAGCAATCAAGTACAGCACTGGATACAGGAATCTACTAAATTTCAGTTTTACATCTTCGGCGCAGGGAAGTTAAGTCCCATCGATCCGCTGACACGCCTCAAGTTGTTCACGAAGTTATCGGCGGAGCGCTCGTCTCTTCCCGAAAATAACATTGCCCAGCTGTGAATGGTAACTGGGTCGATGAGCTTCGACGATCGGAAACTATCTGTCCAATCGGCAGACTTTGGGTTGTAGTCCTAAAACGAATTTTGATTTAATGGACCCTGCTATCGAATAAACTGCAACAGACTCCTAACAAGGAGTTTACTTACAACCGTGGCACCGTTCAGGTAGAATATTTTTTCGTTGTCAAGAGTTCTGCCTTTAACTTTCAACAGCGAGTTGTCCAGTGTCATCCCCCAAGCCCTCATCTCCTCCATGCTCGGCTGGTCTCTGCGGGACGGCAACAGTTTAACTCGCGGCACTTATTATTACCCTTAACGCTCATTCAACTTCACGAACCTCTTAATCTTGTTCACCAGATTCATCAAATTGTTGGCCCTCTGCTGAGGAACCACACGTGTATGAAATCCTACGTCCTTCATGATGGTGAAATTGTTCCTCACCTCCTCGGACAAGCCTGCGGCAAAATTCACATTCGGAAAACGCAACACCAAAACATGCACCAACTACGGAATGGACGTTTACCCGTCAGGTTACACAACTCCGGCACGAGCATCAACGGCTTGTCCTGTCCTCGTTTGATGTCGCGCTTGCTTGGAAGGCTGACCAGCAAGGGCTGCTGGTCGTCATTGATTCTGAGTTGGTATTGCTGCACAAAAGCAAGCTCAACGTTAGACAACACAGCGGTTCACACACTACACGCAACACCGCGTACCGTTTGGTAATATTCCTGGTACGAAATCATTCTCTCTTCGCCGCGTCGCCTCATACTGAACGTGCTTTTTGGGTTCAGGTTGAAGTCGACCTCGTCGACTCTGTAGGTTTTGTTATTGTACCTGCGAAACAATGGCACCACACATTATCGAAACCGATCAGGCGGACCTTCATCTCGTTAACACGTACTTGGTCATTATAATAGATCCCACTACACTGCGCACGTAGTTAGTCTGCCAATTACGTGGGTCTTTCGTGTAACATTCGTTTAGCGCATCGTAACAGTTTTCCGTACGGACAACTTTGAACACGAGGTCCGCACACATCATCACGTTTACTTCGTGTTGCCGAATCGCAGTCACGAAGCCCGGCATCAATTCCAGTCTAAACGAACGTTCAGTTTACAAGCTGAAATTGCTTTACGGGGGGTTAACAGTGATAAGTACCTATGCTGAGGAATTGGGATTGTGCTTTTGATGTCAAAATAGTGTCTTCCGATCAACTCGTATTTCAAATTGGAGAGCACCCTACAATACAATTCCTCCGATTAGATTGCACACTTCCAAGACAACTGAAAAACGATATCTGCAACTGCTGGACTTGCTTTCTAAAGAGGATGTTCATTATCTGGACAACCATAGCATCATTAGCCGGAAGTTCCTTGATGAACTTTATTGTGATTGTTATCATGGTGTCATCTCTGCGTTTCGACACCACTTGCGTCTCCTGCAAGGTGGTAAAAATCAGAAATGAGCAGATCGTCGCTACAAATCGACCCACATATTCCCAATTCAAACCAACTTACAGGATTTGGCAACCTCGTGCTCGTAAACAAGGCCATGCCATCGAATAAGTAGCCCTGTCTGCCGCCAAACATCTCCTTATGCTGGTGAAACAGGGCTTTTCTGACTACAGTCACTTCCACTGACGGACTGAAATCCACGTGATACTGTCGGACGGTCATGTTGGGCACTTGAGTAACACGAATGTAGTTGGCAACCAGGTTTGCCGGTCTTCCGCTCGTCCCTTAATGCGAGGAACGCCACGACATCGGTAACGATTCCAGGTTTCTACTATTAATACATTTCATTCCAGTATGCGATACCTTGCTTGTCGGTTACATGAGCCGGTCTGGTAACGACATCGGCGATTCGTTCTCCACGTCCTCGCCATGTCCCTCGGCCGTGCCCTCCTCGTTCGGCACCCGGCTCACCCACATCTCCGCCAACTGTCGCTCCTGGTCTTGGCTCCGGTACTGCAGCAACAACACCTCGGTGTGCTGTCCTTCCCCCAGGTTGAGCCTTCGTAATAAACAGTACAACACATCGGACATTTTCAACTGATCAACCCTTCTTCATGGGGTAATATTGCGTTTTGCAATCTAGACATAAACCAATCACGAAGTGGAATAAACAACAACGTGGGTATACCGATGGTGTTGTAGCTCTGTCGTTCGGCTAATCCACCATCCTCTCACTGCGGTGACGATGGTGGCGAGTTCCAAACCCAGTGATGACATTTAACACATTGGGTTTTTCAAGACACCTGACGAGGCCATAAGGCCGAAACGTATACGTAGTGCCTGTTCTGCGAGGCTAAATTCGAACGTTTTCGATGTATTTATTATCAATTCATGCGGCATTATATAATTGTTCATGTGGCAATTGCACAACATGTGTGCTATCAATAAGCAACATGCAGTAATTTGTTCACATGAAATACAATCAAAACAATGTATATATCAATAATAACTTGATTTTTATTATTAATATTTCCATCCAAACACGTACTGCACTTGGTAGAGAAACGTTCGAATTTAGCCTCGCTGCACAGGTGTCTCCTCCTTCTGCTGCGTTCTAAAAATGGAAGCTCTCACATCGCCTTGCTTGGGACCCTCGTTGGGACTTTCCCCAGCCCACCACCAAAATGCCGGTTTTAAGAAGGCCTTAATTTGTGCCAAATCGAACGATTTTCTAAAATACATACGATATGTGCTTCAAAAAACGAAATATGTTTCACAGGTTGAATGCGACAACTGTACAAAGTCCTCATCAATAAATTTAAACTGCTTCAGTTAAGGCCGAAATAACATCTTCGGCACATCTTCTAACAGATCGTAGTGCTCAAGAAATGGGTAAACAAAAGGCTGGCAAACAAAGGTTGCCATTTGTGCAATGAAGGCAGGTGGTAATTATATTTACCGTTTGAACTGCTGGCGTTGGAGCCGCCTGAGTCGGCGGGGCAGTGGTTGTTCCCCCTCCAGGTCTTCTTACTTCTTCCTGTTGACCCGTAGACCGGGCCCTGGACCTTCCTCTAGATCTTGCTTGGCCACCAGTCGGATCCATGCTGTGGAAACGATAATCGTGGGAACGTGAGGTATCTTTCGGCATCCCGGTCAAAGCGCAGCGCTGCCACACACAACACAAAAACCAGGGACAATCCGTCAAATATTTTCCCTTCCGTTTCCTTCCTCTCAATCTCTCACCAATTTCACGCAAATCATTAAACGATTCACCCTATTAAAGCTTCTCTTACCCGCGAAATTGACGGACGCGCGTCCCCCGAAGTCGAAGCGAAAAGCTACCAAATTCCAATGGCGGGAATCGAACGCCAACAACGATGATGCGTAATTCGCCGCTCGCAGCGCCGTCTGTTCGCCGCTACTAAAAACCAAAATAAAGTGGGTTTTTTTTCCCGCGCTCTCGAGATTCCGAAACAAGTTTCAACTTGTAAAATATTCGCAATGCTTTTGCCAACACGTTTTCCAGTGCAGCTTAGGAAACAATTGTTTATTATTATATGATTGAAACACGACGCACAGTATTGCCACCTAATGGCAAAAGCATGCGTGAAATGCATTTGACTTCCGACCGATACCCCGTGAACTTTGTACTTAAAAACTCGAAAAAAAAAACGGTTTTGTGACCTGAACCCCTTCCTGAACCAATGAGCTTGTCCTAAAATAGAGTAAAACCGTGAAAATATGACTGTTTTAAGACATCAAACGACATTCATATTTAATAGCTAATAATTAACGATTTTAATATTTCTTTTATAGAGATTTGGTATGTTTTGCCACCACTTGTATCTTATTACGAAACCGCGTCAGTTCGCTTTTAACTTCCTGTTGAAAAAAAAACTGCCTTCGGCCCTATTGGACTTTGCCCCACGCCTAAACAAGTCAGGACAACCAAGGACACACAAGGGCAAATGTCCCCCTGGTGTCGACAATTTTTTACAGATCATTTATATTTCATGTAAATAAACTAATTTTAACTTATTTTGAAAAATAATGTTAAAATTAACTTATTTTGAAAAATAATGTTAAAATTAACTTATTTTGAAAAATAATGTTCAAATTCGTTCATATCACGTCATGCAATATGAAAATTTGGTCGTCAAATTAATCAAAAATTAATAAACACTGTACCCGAATTTGGTCACAATGAAAATGTTTGAATATTGAAAAAAATAGGTGCATTCAAATTCAATGAAAATCGGTTGAAGACTGCCGACGCTGTCATTGGTTTTATAATTAGAATTCTTCAACTGGGGCTTCTAAAATTGTGCATTGTAAGGAAAGGGGGAAGTGGGACGGGAGGGGACCTTCACAAATACATTCCACTTGTGTGGGGAGCCCACCATCAAAATCCTCAAAGTGTAATTATTTTCCTGTTTACAGAGCATATAGCATAAAACTTGTAATTGTTTAATCCTTTTGGAATTTTTTGAGTTAACTGTATTGTTTGAGAAATATTTGTTGCATTTGCCCCCAACAAACAAATACGTGTAAACAAACCTGACAGAAGTTTTACGGCAGTGTTTATGTCACAGTGGCCTAGGCTGTGTGTACATGGCCCCGCGCATGGCCCGAGGTTGGTTATTTGATACTTTTGTATAACTCCCCCTTGGCTCCTCCCAAATTCTCTTGCGCAATCAAAACAAATTCTCAAGGTCCATAGTCCATTAAAAAAAATAGCCGCTGCACGCTTTAAAAGAATGAAGTAGTTTTAAAATTTAACTGTCAAAAGCAAGAACTCACTGTTGATCGCAACGGGTAGCGTCTTCAGAAACTATAAATTATTTTTGGAGGAATCTTCGGGAATCTTGCGCGCAAAGCATTCGATACGGTACGTACCGGTTCTCCGTACCGATACGCACCGTATCGGAAAATTCACAGACACTTGCTCACTTGCTGCATGTTTTCGATGTTTTCATTCCGTGTCCCTGTCATCACCACCGCGCAATCATCCTCAACGTAGACCTGATCAATGATGCATTTCAATCCTTTCGTGGTACCCCTTTCGTTTTAAGTGGCAGCATAAATTACGTGTTTTTTTATTATCCCTACCGGAAATGAATGGAATTTTGTGGTGGGCCACCACGCCATAACACACCACGTATGTTTCAATCACGTTTCAATCACGTAGTTTCAATCACCACACCACCATCGTGGTGTGTTATGGCGTGGTGGCCCACCACAAAATTCCATTTTTTTCCAGTAGGGATTTTTGTTCACTTCGCAACTTTGTCCGAACTTGTCCGAATAAGCCTAACTACATAAATGACGTCAGATCACCCTCATAAGTTGTTTTCCGAACCATTTTTCTAACACAATACACCAAAACAAGCTTGTATTACGTATTTTGGTGACGCCGTCTTCGCTAGGCATCCTAAAAATTCCGCGCCAAAAACCACGTGTTCGATTTGATGGAACAAAAGAACGTCCGCAACCCCGCACATTTCTATCATCTAATTGCGTTACAGCTGTTTCATCTGACCCCCAATTACACGATTCCATACACTAACCTGAACTGCTGTTTTAAATCTGCTTCAGTAAACTTCAGCTACACTTCTTGTCTGTGCACGCCCAACAGGCCCAACGCGCGCTTCCAAAGCGTGTCTTGTTATGTCTGGTCTTCCTGCCAATAACATCATGTCATTGGCTCGCACCTTGGGCTCACACATAGACCACGCCCACTTCGCCTCAAAATAATACATGTGGTGCCATCTCGTGAGAGAAGTGAGAACACCTGAAATTGAGGCAAAATAGCAAGGCGTATATAACTTGTGATTGCAACCAAAGATTGTTGCAACCATGCGCATATTATTGAAAGCCTAAACTAATTTCATTATAAAACGCAAAACTTGAAAAACGAAATTGATTTCACTTTAAAAATACTTAAGTTGTTTAACTATGACGTAAGATGGCGCCACTGCCGGAAACTAGTTTCTTTTCCTTCCCTAATAATAACAAAAGTTGAACGGCTTATCGCAGAAGAGTTCGTTTATTGTTTTTGGTGAATCTGAACGGCTCTAAAATTGATCCCACAAGAAATATCGTGATACGGGATTCGGCGGTAAAGATAATGAAAAAACGCCGAAGAGAAAACACCGTATCGGGTTCAAGCGGCAAAGATGGAGTCTCATCCAATGTAAACAAATCTCGCGCAACTTTATTGCGCGCAATTTATACCCGCGAAATTCCCACACTGGCTTTACCTGGGAGATATTGCGAAGATTGTTGCGCGCAATATGTGACGAGCAATAAAGTTGCACATACAAAAATACAGTTCTTTACTTCTTTTCTCAGGATTGTTGGAATCTGGAAGAAGCTGAAGCTGAAAAACGCGACCCGGAAAAAGATCTCGCGATGTTCAAGCAAGCATGCGATGAAATCCGACGAGTAATGAAGGATATTCTGGAAATAAAAAAGGGCAGAAATGTAACTACAAATATAAAACTGTCAAATAAATAACGAAATAATTACGTATTTAAAGAGCTGTAAATTGCAACAGGTAGACAATGACATTTTGGAGAAGAGGATCCAAGCCTGCATGATGTTTGTAGTGCTGAAAAAACTAAACAGATTGGAGAAAATCAGGAACAAAAAGGCTAGAGATGCGACAAATGATGCAAGTTAATTTGGAATATATTGTCAAATACTAATCCGCTAAAAAATGTTTTCCAATGTACTCAATTGTATTTTGAATTTTTAATTGAACAATTTTATTTAATGTGATGTCTCATTTTTTTCGGTTACATGTACTGTTTTGTTATTTTAAATAGATGAAACAAAAAGTGGATTCGTATCATTTACAACTGCAGAATCTTCTGTATGAAGTAACACATCTTCAAAAGGAAGTCAATAAATGTCTGGAATTCAAGTTCGTAAAAACAGCATCCATCAAACTGTTATAGTTTTTCATTGCTTATAAATACAGTATATTTATGTATCTGCCGTTATTACAGGTCAAAAGATGAAGACATTGAGTTGGTACCTGTCGATGAATTTTATAAGATGGCACCTGTGGAAATTTCCAAACCAGTACTGCATTGACACGATACGAAATGTCGAATCACGCGTACTTTGTGAATGTAACACTTGATTTACCTTTTTGCAGGAAACCACCAAGAATGATAGTCACAAGCAGACTTTGGCCAGACTGGATTGGGAACTGGAGCAGCGGAAAAAGTACCGGGAAGATGAAGAAACGAATTTGTATTGTTCTTATCCGTTGACCGTTCTTTCAGGCTGGCTGAAAAATGTACCGTTGCTGAATCTACGAAGGACGTGATCTCGCAAGAAATTAAGACCAAGCAAGAGTATCTGGACAACTTGTCACCAAGATTGAACACCATTTTACAAGTGCGCAAAGCTCCTGATTAGAGACAAATTCCAATATAATATACTCTGTATAGAGCACTGTTACATTTATATAATTTGAACATCAAACAGGCAACAATACCAGTTCAAAATTACCTTGGAATGCCAATAGACACGTTGAGAACTCAGCACAAATTAGCACGGTTCTTACCAAGTCCTCTTTTCATATTTTTCATCCAAGCCAGCGCTTACGCGGAAGGTTGCGGTAAGCCACCTGAAAAATGTTACCTGGTCGCAAGTACTTCCGAAACAACCAAAAACTATTCCGATTTTACCTCGTAGACAAAAGACTTGCGCTTGTAGTGGAGGGTGACGTGGATGAGGCGAAAGCCCTGAAGGATTCCACCGAAGATGGAGGTAATATTTCCAGCGTTCAATTGGGATCACCATCGTTTAACTTGTGCTTTCTGTTGGACCAAACTGACAGATATTGACAGCGATTCTGACCAGGAGGAATTTGGAGGAGAAGTGAGTATGGTACACGATGATTAATGAGGAAATATTCGATGCAAACTCACATGCTGGGATTGTTCATCAGAAAAGACACCATCGAAAGAGCACCAGTGACAGAATGGCGGAGACGAGGAAGAAAACTTTGGAGAAACATCCGCTATCGGTGGTCATGACCATCACCTGTAAAGGTAACATACATGTAATGACTGGAAGAATTCTGCCTCAGATAAACAAAGATAAACAACGCTTACATCTTTGCAGATGGAAGCTCACTGAAGATGAACTTTGCGTACTTACTTGTACTGCATGTTGTAACGGTGAAGGCAACGTTCACGCCAAGTTCCAATCAAGTGTCCTCTGTTTCTTCCAGGTTTGCTGATCACCTTATTTAATGCCTCGTACTCTACAGTCCCTAACATTTGTTTCGGCATTCAGGGATTTGCTGACTCCCGATCTCCTTTTATCTTGTTTGTACCCCGGTGACGATGGGCACGACACTCCGAATCCGGCAAACGATCACCAACTCCGTCGAATCGGGTACAAACAGTTGCAACCTTGGATTTGTTTCTGTGTATGTACAACACATGTATTTGTTTCTTTATAGACTTGCAGAATTCAAAGAGTACATCGGTGAGCTCGGTTACCCGTACATGTGGGCGCAGAGGCTGTCCGGACTAGACTTCGTGCAACGGAGCAGCAGCGCCGAATGCGAATCTGCAGCTGTTGTAGATGGGGATAACGTAACAAAACCTTCAGGATCTGTCATCATAATAGACATCAAACCGTCGCCATCCGTTAGCGCTACCCACATGGAGCAAACCATACGGGCCATCAGAGTGCGGCTTTCGAGCCGAATCGCGTTGCAGCGTCACTTGCATGCCTTGGGTATTAATAGAGAAATGGATTTGGTACGTACTTTTTGATTTCTAAAACGTTATCTTCGCGTAGAACAAGGTAACGTGCCGCTGACTTCGGAGGCTCTGGAACTCTTCCCGGTTAAGATGTCTCGATTGGTATCTTGGCAAAGCATTCCTTGGGAGGACTTCAAAGTACGATTTGGAGAAAAAATTGATGTTTATGTATTGCAGGACCTCAACAATTAAGTCACAAGCTGATATAACCACTTATATTCCACAACAGATTCAACCGTATGCCCGACACTTCATCGACGAAGACCTCGTTGACGAGACGGACTTCGTATTTGAAGCGGTTGTGGAAAGAGGTTCTGGTGAGTTGCCTAATTACCAACACGTCACTGAAATAAGTTGTGCACTACTTAATTGCAACGTTTCTTTCAGCAAAACTGAAAGCTTATGTTGCTGTAAGTGCCAATTACCCCAACTACCCGCCAGTGTTCATGTTACAATTGGATTGGAAATCCTCCAAGTCTATAACCACAGGGGACTCCATTAGAGTAAGTTTGGCAACAAGTGTCCTGAAACCTCGACTATTGGCTTGTACTTTGGCTAATACTCACGGTTTCAGGGCAACTAACTTTTCAAGCGTACAGTATGTAGTTGTAGCGCAATTTCAAATTGCCATTTTCCAACTGTAGGAAATGGAAAGGGAAATCAACGTGCATTGGATGGAATTGGTACCAAAGGGGCAGACGTGGAATAACATCCTCGTGAACCAAGTGCAGCGGCTACTTATGTGCTTCGACATGTACCTTGAATCGGAAACCATCGACGCGGCGGTCGAAGGCCCGGCCGAGTTCTCAAAGGAAAAGGTGTTCTTCAGGCAGAGCAGGTGCCAACCATTCCATGGACCTACAGTAGAAAACCGGAAATGTATAAAACATACAATGAGTTTATTTTCCCTATTTTCAGAGGTAGAAACAGATCCAAGCCGTATCGTTTCTTACCGAAGTTGGGTCTGTTCGTGCAACGCTGATGACATCGATGTAATACCTACGACAGGACTATTAAAACCAAAGCATTTTGCTTATCATTATGTCTGTATTGTAGCCAAACTTCCAATAATTACGTTGGATTTTACTAAATTTATACAATGTCCTCCCACAATAACAAGAAACGAGTCGATTCGTACGTACGAGAAAACTGGAATCGTTTACGGGAGGGAAAAATCCGGATTTCCATTGCACTGATCCAGTGTCCCGTGTCGGTTGAGAACAACAGCAAACAACACGCCGACTAGGAATAATAATAGTTTGCCAATGCAACGTTTCGCACTTCAAACAACTCGTTAAATAGCTGGCACATTACACGATAAACTTCCCATTCTGCCAAAACGAAAAATGTACCATTTACACACAAGAAAGGCACTTGAAACGCAAACGTTGGTATTGGTGGTCCTCTGAGGAGAAAATTTCCGGAAGACTGAATTGGTTTGGAATATTATTCAATTTGATCATGTTGGTAGCGTAGAATTAAGTGATCTGCCTGGAAATATCTACATCGGTTTGACGTTACACTGCGGCAGGGGCGATAAAACAGCTGTACAAAAACATAAAACGAGACGGGGGGGAATATTAATTCACTTGTAACCTGACAGATAGCATCATGCCGCTGATTCTCTACTGCTCGGCGAACCAAGATCCAAAGACGTACGGTGGTGACCTATCGCCGACGAACCGTCCGCGCTCCGCCTGCGGACGTGAACTTTTTAAAGCGGCTTGGCCACCGATCATCTCAAACCGTATTGCGATTTGGATCTCTTACCTACTTGAAGCACCACTCGTCACGTGATTGTAATCTCTGCCACCCAAACTAGACAGTCGGGTACGAACACTTAAATGGCTGTCTCTGTGCTGAGCCAGGAACGCGTCTAAACCCGAGTCGCTGACATCGCTGTCACTTTCCCTAGGAAAACAGAATTAACACGAGTTAAGCTATGCATCCGTAAGGTATTTCGTTTATGGAAATGCAGTACCCTTCGCTAACTGTGTCGTCACTTTCGGCATTGTCGTCCATAGCTGCACGTAAATCTTCAATACGCTTCAACGCCAGTTTCAAATCTGATTTGACGGTCTGGTTTTCGGCTTCCGAGTTTTCTAGGCTCATTTCCTGTTGAAAGAAATGCACGTTAACTGTGTGTAAATGACGATTTGAAATGCAAGGATCGTACCAGTTCCCTGCGCCGTTGCGACGTTTCCATCTCCTTCTGCTCCAGAGTGGTTAGGTCCTCGCGCACTTCTCGCAGTTGCCGCTGCAACTTCTTATTGTTCTCGATGGCCTGTCTTTCCCGCGACCTTACGGCCTCGCACTCGTCCGTCAGTTTTTCGACGGTTTCTTTTAGCCTAGACAGCTGTACTTCGAGTCGGCTCCTCGTCGTAAGCTCCAACTCCAGCTTCGATTCCAAGTCCCGTACTTTCATCTCCAAACGGTTATGTTCGTGACTGGACGTGGTGTCGACCTCCAGCAGTTCCAGCTTCCCGCTAAGTTCTTGCAACTGCATGCCAACAAATTATTAAATCATTCACTTCCTAAGGTTAATGTGAATATCTACGTTTTCAAATATACCTGATCTTTAAGTGAATTCCTTTCCGCCTCAAGGTCCATTATTTGCGCCGCTCGCTCAGACATCAGCGACTGATCTGCGGAAAGCTGCGACACGGCAGCCTTGTACTTGCGCATCACCTCGGTCATCTCCTCTTCGTTCTCTTCTATCTCGGACTGAAGGGCGTTTTTCTCCCTGGCCAACATCGCGTACTTGGCATCGCACTAAAACCCAAAACATACTAAATCCACAACCCCACCACAAAAATCAAGTTTCACGCACGTCTGCTCGGGACCGCGACATGTCCTCCATCTGCGACTGAAGTTCTTGCAATTCCAATTCCGAACCTTGTCTCGCCCTTATTGCCGCAGTCTTTGCAAATTCTGCATCTTCCAACTGTAAAGTTATACAAGTTTTATCACGTTCGAGTACAAGCGTGCGGCTTAATTTGTTCTTTAACCTGATTCTTGAGCTGCCGTATGAGGGCCTTGGTTGGAGCATCATCTTTGCTGCGCTCCACCATTAACTGGGCGTCCCTCAGAAGCGCTTTGGTTCTTTTGAGGTCCTTGCGAAGCCTGTGCATAGCTTCGACGTCTTGGTTCATCACCGGCCTTTCCTGAAGCTCCACGCACCGCCTCTCCAGCTCGTGCTTCTCTCGGATTAGGGCTTGCCGGTCATCGTGTTCGTTCTCCAACTGTTGCTCCAGAGCTTTCAGCTGCGGAATAGTCACGTTGATTAATAAACTGAACATGAATATAATATCGCATTTGCCGTTATACCTTTTTCTGAGCACTATTGCGCGTCTCCTCTATTTCCTCATCCTTCTGCGACATCTCCTTCCGGTGTTCCTTGCGCATGTTCTCCAAGCTCATCTCCAGTCGTACTTTGGCCTACCGTGAACCGTAAAATTTCTTTTTAGTATTATCTCATTCATCTGCTATTTGTATATATATTTTTCCAAAATTTTCCGGCTATTCTATTCCAATTGCCCACACTGTTCGATCACCGTTCGTACCTGTTCCAGCATCTGAACTTGGCCTGCCAAGTCATCCAGTTCTTCCTCTTGGTCCTTCACCTTCAGTTCCATGTCATGGCGAGCGCGTTTCAGTTGAATAACCTGCAATCATGGTCAGCGTGTTATATTCACCGCGTTGCACTCAACATTAGATCTACTTATACCTCTTCCTCTCCACTACCACCGTAAGTCAATTCATCGAGTTCCTTCGTAAGAGCTTTTATCTTCTCGTCCCTCATTTCAAGTTCCAGTTTCAGAGTCTGCGTAACATTCGAGAGCAAAGTTGAATACGCTTACCGAAACAACCTCTTAAATCGCATTATTATATTTACGTGCAGGTCTTGCTCCAGAGAATATTTCTCGCCGTTTGCCAGATCCCTTTCTCTCTGAATACGTTCTTTGTGTGACCTTTCTTGACGGACTTCATCTTGAGCCGTACTCAGTTCCAAGTCGAACCTTAGAAGATGAAATCGAGTGTTGAGCTACAACGACCAAGAAAAATATATTGACCAGTTACTCACTTTCTTTGTTTCTTTTCTAAGGTCTCGTTGCGGGCAGTCTGCTCATCCAACATTATCTTCAGATCGTTCATTTCCGCATTTAACCTCTGAACTTTCCTCTTCCACTGCCCTACGGTCTGCCGCAATCTGTCCGCTTCGTCCAACGCCTCGGACAACTGCTCAAAAATTGTCGTTATTCGAATATAAAATATCACCACTAAGAAGCCGAGGAGAATCACCTTTCTGTCCAGTGCCTTCTTGGAAGCGTGCTGTTGCTCCAGATCATCCTCATGTTGCTGCTGCAGTTTCTTCTTGGCAAACTCCATCTCCCGGACGGCGCACTCGTACTTGTGCTTGTAGACTCCCGTGGCGTCGTCGTCGTTGTCCGAGAGGTCGCCGTTGGTCTCCGACGACCGCAGCATCCTCATCTCCATCAGTTCCATCTCGGTCTGCGCGTTGATCCGCTGCAGCTTTTCACGGTTCAACCTCAGCTCCTGAAGCTCTTTCTCCAACTTGGTCCTCTCGATGTTCTCCGCTTCGAACATCTCGGACGCATGGGTGGCAGTTGCGTGCTCCTCTGCCAGATCCGCGGTCAGTTCGCTGACCTGCAAGCCAACCGATCCAAAATTAGATAAGGAGATTAGGTTCTTCCGCACACTCAGATTAATTCGGGCAGACAATGTCCCGATTCAAGAGTTACGCAATTACAATCATCACGTACAGTGCGTTTCACACGCGCAAACTTTATATGCAACACTAAAATACACAAAATTACGAACAAACTGGTAATCAATCAAGAATGACGAAATGCAATCAATGTTGATAAGTAGAAATATGAATGAACAAATTTATACGTGTAAATACAGTAACACCATGTTAAAAATAATACAACCAATAAACAGTTTATGTGCAGCAACACCAACATAATCCACAAATTGAATAACAATTTAATCTTCAATACAGCATCAATTGCATCTCAGCAGCAAATGTTTCGCTTTTTTCATTGAGTTTAGTGTCATATATTACCTCAGGGTGAATAATACGTACTAACACATTTTTTTTTGGTCTAGACAATTTTGAACGTCAGCTTGTTGAAGAAAAGCACAAGCAGCAATGTCATTGCGAAGGTCGAGGAAAGTTATTACCTTGGCTTCAAGTCTGTCATTCTCGTGCTTCAGCTCGGCGCGATCCCTCTCCAACTTGTCTACTTTGGTGAGCAGCAGTGCCAACTCCTCCTGCAAAGTCAAATGCAGGTTAAGAACGCAATCGGCCGATATTTAAATGAGCATTTGCATCGACAACGGTGCAAGATAAAGCACCCAACCCCCAAGAAAATCCCATCCTATCCTATCGGAGCGTTGCGAGTTGAGACTAAGTTTAGCCATCGGCTAAGAGCGAAACCGTTCGCTGAGTAATCGCAAATCAGGGTAAAAATAGCTTAAAGAACTACACTGTCATCACTTTCCCCCGTGTAAGGTCAAGATGCGCAGACAGACAAATCGAAATCCAACAATCCCTTCGGAATAAATAACACGCGAGGCACTTTCACAACGCCGCGTGTAGGACATCACGCACCAGGTCTCGGAAAAGGGCCAACTTGTGGTGGTATACAGAAGACATTGTATGCCAGTAGTGGAAAAAATACCGAGATGGTGAAGCAATTGATGGGGAAAACAGCTGGTTCGTGTCTACGCAAGTCGGTCCCGCAAATTTCCTCCAGAGACTCACTCGCCAGACACGAAGCCAACTTTTAAACTTCCGGATTCACCGAACCTCAAACTCCACTTCCCACTCTCTCTCTCCTTCTCTAAACTGTGATGCTGTTCTCATATCCCACCTACTCGTAGAAACCATTTCTTCATATGCGCAGCGCAGTTATTTTCGTCCGGTAAAAATCTTTGCGGACTTCCAGAAGTAAATAAAAGCTATATCAAAACATCCCGGGTGAAGGAACTTGTCCGAGCGGCAGAAGAAAGCCCGATTTGAAGATGGAGGAACAGACGGACAGGGACAAAGGCGATTTAAAATGGGACGCTTACGGATTTAGCGCGGAGCTCTTCTTCGGCTCGGTGCACGTTGAGAAGAGGAAGTATTCGGACCCACAATTTCCACCAGGGCCAGTTGCGGATGGCTTGCAACTTCCTCACGTTTCTCTGCACGCATCTAATGGCCACATCTTGAACCTTCGTAAACAGTAAACACGACGTACGTTCAGAACTTAATCTCCACGTTCCCAGGCAACGGAGAAATTCCTCCAGTTCACCTTCAGTTTCTCGGCTTTCTTACGCGCAAGGTATCCCCTGCACACGGCTTGGAAGCGGATCACCGAGTCGTGTAACTTTCCATCGCGGTGTTCCTCCAACTGTGGCAAAACCCCGGACCGGAAAAACACCTGAAAAACAGTCCACACAATGGCATTAAAGCAGGGGAAAAAAAGAAAAGAAAAGAAAAAAACATAACTTTCATTGTGTATTTTTTTCTAGCAATATACAATTACTTTTCCAGAGGTGCACAACACAAAATTTCTCCAGCACTACTAATACTAACAATGTACTAATGTAAATTGTAACTATTTTCTCCATTATCCTTAGATGAAGTCAAATCCCAGGCTTTAAATATCAAAATGTATTGTTAGGATGCATGGAAATACAAGATTAGTGAGTCATTGATGAACAACACCCAAACTAATAAATATCTTAGTAGAGTCACACTGCCCGTAATAAAATAGTTAGCTTTTTTATATAAACAATAGCATAAAATAATTTTTTACAATACGTATATCAAACGCAAAACGAAAAATATGTATGGTAATAGAACGTGATCCTGGAAAAGTGTGGCAATAATAATTATTATGTAGTCGGGAATTAAAGGAAGCATTTGAAAATAGTGATCAGCGATTGTACCTTGAGCTCCGTGCGGAACAAGCGCAGCCCAAGGCATCGTCCGGTGTGCGCCCGGGCCTCCGAAAAGCTCATGTCAACGCGATACGATGCTCACCTGACTAAGTCCCATCTTGTACTGCGTCCTGTCGATATCCAGTTGTCCCAGAAGGCACTCGACCGACTGCAAATAAGGATCAACGGAGGATTACTGCTTGCATGTTGACAAAGGAATTTATTTCCACTTGCAATTCATTCTCTCACTTTCCGAGAGTCCAGCTCCGTGTTTGAAGAACGCGAGTCTGTCGACGACAGCAACTCGAACCTCCTTAGAAACTCCGAATAAGACAGGTGTTCGGGGTAACCTAACCCCCAAATTATTCATTACACTCCAAGTTGAACGTGCATTTCCATTTCATTTATAGCAAAAATTACCTTGTTTATGTATCCTAGCGACATCCATTATCTGAACGCCCCTTATTTGGGACCGTAGAAGAGGGACATTGAGAAATATCTCTTCCCACGATGAAGTCTTTGTGGGCATCAGCAGAGAAGTGTTTAGCTCGCAAAGACCGGCGTTGTGTTGCGGCAACAGGCAATGCACGAAGTGAAGTCTGGTCCTCCTCAGAGTCTCTATAACAGCATCCTACGTGCGAAAACCACGTGATCGTACCTTGTTTTACAACAAATGGAGCAAATTGTAATGTCAAACTTACAGTTTGGAATTTTATCTGAAGGCAAGCGGACCTGCGCTTCACACCCGCCGAGCCGACCGCGGTCCTCCTGATGCTAGAAGCCCTTCGTACGGATGCCGTGCCGTCGATACCGACCAGTGCCCCGCTCATAGTGAGCGAAGCTGGACCTCTACTTGCCACAAACAGTTTACAAACACCATCCCTGCAATAAGTTTTAAAATGTTTAGGATTTATATGCGAGTGGCGACCGTGATTTAAACAGACAGCTTTACTTCCGAGAATCCTGAAGAAGTGAAGCCGCATGTCGGACAATTGGGTTTTCTCGCGCACACTTCAGCCACCCGTGGACGTTGTAAGTGACCGGATTGGTGCCTAGTAGATGCCGCAGCACAAGTTGTCCCGGCAAGGCCCCTTTCTTAACAAGTAGGCTTCCATCTGCAAAACCCCAAATTATTACAAGTCCTGTACTCTCCTGCATTGTACAACAACCATCCCGCACCGAGATCGCAGTTCTGGAGGAGAATTCTGTCCAGGAACGATTCGTCAGTGGCACCGGGGGTGACCGCATCCTCATCAAGAAGCCACAGAAGACCACGTCGATCCGCGGGGCTACGAAGGTCCAAGTTAGACGCTCTCAGAACAGCCTGTTGCGAAGGTCTGTCAACGACTTCCACCACGGCTTCCGGAGACTGTCCATCGGGGTCGCCTTCTGGACGCAAACCTTCCAAGTTGCACTCGATACGCTCCTGCGCGTACCGATGAAGGTGGGCTACGAGAGTGCGTTCGTGGAAGAGAAGTTGCAGTCTTTCTTGGACGTAGTTGTAGCAAAGGTCTTCGAAGCCGGCCCCGGAGTGACGTCCGCACGAGGCGGGGTTCTGGAAGCCGGGAGAGTCGACGACCAGGATTGAGCAATTTGTGCGGTGGTTGGTGGACAAGGACCGGTTGATGAGAGACACAACGGCATTGAAAGCTTCGCAGTACAGGCCGATGGCCATTCCTTCCAGACAGTCGACCGGATCGCTGCCGAAGGCCTTTTCGTTCGGAGCAGTCCTGCAATTTCATGTAACAATTATTACAGTAAAACTTAAAAAAAAAATATTAAAATATGAAGCTGATATCAACAATAAATCCCATGAAGCTCAGCATCTGGAAGTGGGCCAGTGAAATTAGCACACTATGTCGCAAGTCAGCACATTCCTAATCCCGCTTACATCGTAATATGTTAACATTAATAAATAGCAACAGAGAGTGCTGCGATGTAAGAAAGCACACTTCATTGTAAAATTTGTTGCAGCGCATGATTACAGTAAAACTCTTGTTTTGTACTAGTAGTTAGTGTTCTAATGTACTCTACTAATGTACTCTAATGTACTCTACTTTTAATATCGTACACATTGTAGCAACATGAGAATAGCTGTCTCACCTGAAAGATGATCTAGGCTGCAAGGTGGAGGAGCTATTGTGAAATACCGCCCTCGCTAACTCCTCTACCGTGGTTCCTAGCAGGCTCGCCGCTAGCTGGGCGTGTTTCGGGTTCACGAACTGTCCCCGGTCCGAAGCCCCTGCAAAATCGCAACGTTGGGGATGATCACGTAAAGGCCCAAATCGAATAAAATGGGTACCTTTGATGGCTCCAGCGGCACCCAGATGCACGATTGTAGCCAGTACGGCCCACACAGCCTTGGCCTCGTCGGGGGTCACGCCGAGCATTTCCAGGGCAGCGATGGCACGTAGCCATGACACGCTCGCCTTCTGCTTCTCTTCAGATTGCTGCCATGTCCAAAATGCGGGAAATTAATCAGTGAAACCATTTATAAAACAGGTTGTTTTACTCACGCGTTGCAATGGCGGAAAGAACATGCTTTGCTCAGGCAAGTCATTCAAGTGGAATTCCTTCCTGCAACAAATGGCAGTTCAATAATCATATCGATAGTAAACGTATGCAGAGAACACTGTAAATTACGCAGACACCTGAAAGCTTCGTCCGCACCGCATTGCATCTGGTAGAATATGCTGAAAGACGTCTCTCCATCAAACCTCTTCACGACCCGGCTCTTGTCCAGCATCAACACCTGAACGGAAGCGTTGGCCACCAGACCCGCGTTATCAAAATCCAAAGAGAAAATTTGCGTGAACCTCGTGGCATTTGTATTCATAGCGGTCCTCGCATTCCCAAATGCCTCCATTAATGTATGTATCGCCATCAACTTTTCAGCTGCAAATCATATTCAAATCCTCCATCACAATATTCCTTCGACTAACTCCACGATGAAAGGGGTACTCACGCGACACGATCTTGTTGACCGCAGAAGCAACGTTACACAGATAGTAGAGCACGTGGCGGAAATTTGTGGTTTTGCCCGAACCGCTTCTGCCGGCGAAGATGATCGACTGATCGGTGCGAGACGTCAGAAGGTTTCGGTACGCGTCTTGAGCCGTCGCGTACACGTGCGGCGGCACGTCTTCGCGTTTGCAGCCACGGAAAAGCTGCATAACCTGCGCAATAAGAAGTATCACAAAAATAATAAAGGGACCTGGAGAGTTGAACACGGTATACGTACCTTTTCGGAGTACAACGCGAGATTCCTCATCGGGTTGAGCACCACGAGGCACCCGTTTCCAGCGTACGTGTGGATGAGACTCGCCGCGTAACGCTGACAAAGCGTATGAAGTACGCTGGATTCGTTGAGGTACCGTAGCTGGGCCAGGTCTTCCGCACGGTCCAAATTTGGGGGGTTTGCCTTGATTACACAAAAGAACAAGCACGTAATGTAAAATAAGGGCTGATGTTTTCCCGTTACATCTGCATTTTAAATAGAGAATTTCTATGTGGTGTAAATGCGGCACGAACAGTTACTAATGCGATAACAGAAGTTGCGCTTATTAGGAAAGAACAAAAGAAAACTTAAAACTCCTCCCCCAGGAAGAGACGCATCGCACCGACCGATTATCATAATATGTAAATTAAGCCAGGGAAATAACCCGGCGGGAAGAGTCACCTTTTCCACGTCCTCTTCGTCGACCTCGATGACCTCCTCATTATGCTCCAACTGCACCCGGACTGCCGAGGACGAAGTTGAATTGGCCTGGTCGTCCGACTTCTTCCTGAGCCTTGCTGCTGCGAAACCTCCTTTGTAGAGCACCCAAACCCTCTCCGAGTCCAACCACGCTCTCTGGTCCGCCACTTGGTCCTCGGTCCTCGCCTGCTCAATTGAGCCAATCAACAATCGCACATTAGAATACACACAACATCAACACAAACCTAACCTTCGTTACAACAATCCAACTACAGTATTTCAAACCACGTTACTTTAAATTCTGTTACAAGGAACCATCCGTAAATGATGTCACACTGGTCACACTCAATTCTTACCCATTTTTGGCAACATTTCGCCTTCTTTCAATACAGAATGTTAACCTACAAATTACAATTGCAGGAAAGTACACTTGCCAACTCTTGGTCATGGGTGACGTCATCTTCCAGTTCCCACGACCCTAGTGTGTCAGCGGGTTGAGTGGACAACCAGCGAGCAACGAGTCCAGGAGAGGTTAGGTCCATGTCCATGGAGGGTTTTATGTAGCAAGCAAAGAATAAAGAGTTGCCTAAACCAACTCTCGGCCAACACTGACCCAAGAGCACAATGGTGTGAGCAGAAGCAATCCCACGTGCTCTTGCACCTTAATTTCCCACTTATTATTTACAGTCACATCCACATAGTAGGCAGCAGCAGCAGCAGCAACTGGTGGCTGGCTATTTCGCTCGTTGGAGCTCCTCCCTCCAACATAACCCAAAAAATCCGCTTCCTGGTTTTAATAAATCTGCAGTACCCAAAACAAAACTACTCTTCCTACCTGTTGTTTTGCCACTTTATAACTGGTCACGTGACATGGCAAGTGACGAGTGCCAAAACGGGGTGTGGTCGTCCACTATCATTTCCATACCGGGCAACACAACTATTTCAAAAACCGAGTGGCCCATAAGTTCCACCCTACCTTTCTTAATTTTTTTTTACATGCAGTGTGTAAAAAAGTTACCTAGAAATTAATTACAGTTTTGCAATAGTATAATCACGAAATATTTCCTATACACTTTTTAATACATTTTTAGCCATGCATAATTTTTAACATTCAAGGATGCAAATTACAGCATAAAATTGTACAGTAATATTCATAATGAAACTCCTTGAAATTAATAATGAGAATGGATTTTGATTTTTTGCGAACCTACTGTATTGTAGTTAGTGTAATTCCATTGATTGACCTTGTAGGTAGTTAATGAAAGTGAAACAAAGCACTATTGAGAAGCTCAATTCAAATTAATAACACAAAATCATGAACATCATAGTCATACACAAAATGCAATTATTTTTTCGAGGGAAAAAAAAATTGGCTTGGCCTCAAAACAAAAACCACACTTGTCCTTGAAGGCATAAATGAATCTTGCCTCCAAATTACACCAGTGTCAAAAGATCAGCTTCGGTGATTTTACCACATGCAACATTAAAAAAACAGATGGGCCATAAGTAACGCCTCGCCTTTTTTAACTTTAATTAAAATACACAAAATGGGGAAACCGGTTGAGATAAATAATTTTGAAATAGTTGTCAGAATCGCACAAAACCAATGTAAAAAGTCACTACTTGACATAAATTCAATTAAACGTTTTTTATGAAACTAAAGAAACCCTTATTACAATTTAAAAAACCTCCAACGGCGCCATCTGGAATCCAAAATATGAATCTCGGCTGTCTACTTCAAATTGCATTATGAGCCATGCAAAGAATGTGTTTCAAAACTTACTTCTTTGCGTCTCGAGATAATTAATTACGAATGCACGTCTAATTAAAATGCCTGTGAATAACATTTTAAACAATGCATCATTTTTCATGTCTCAAACTGGATCATTTTTTTCCAGCGTTACATTCCTCGTTAACAGCTAAGTGAATGTTTGCAGATGGTTGGCTGTAATGGAAAAGTTTCTTCCAGACGGTTGACTGTATATAAAATCTAACGTGACAAACATGTGACAACATGTGACATTGCTTACGAATGGTTCCTGGACATACACATTGTAAGAAAGGAAGACCCAACTGACCGTAACGTTCAGATGTTTTCGGCTACCGGTCCTCGTCAGCGTACCTAGCGGAGGACACGAGTCCTCCGAAGACCCCGACCCGTTGGCATCGTCCCCCACTCTGGCCGTCAGTTCCGCTAACTCCGGCACGGTCTGAACCCTCAGAGACACCGTCGTTCCGGAAGCCTTGATCAACTCGACTATCTCCTCCCGGCCTCGGTCCGTCACGGACACCCCGTTCACCTCCAACAACCTGTCCCCGGGTAGAAGGCCCGTGTCGCTGTGAACCACCTGAGCACCCGGCTCAGCGAAGAACACCACGCGGGCCCTTTCTCCTTCCGCGCTGTAACCCGGGTCCATGACGGCCCTGCGCAGCGAGAATCCGAAATCGCCCGCCGGCTGCCGAGGAACGGTCAACGTTCTGGGCCTGGGCACTCTGGCAGGGGTCAACCGTGGAAGCCTCAGGTCCATGGAAAACGTGGCTGACCTGGGGTAACTCTCCCCGAGACTTTCGCCCGCTTGGGCCCCATCACCGGCTCCCTTTTTATTAGGCTTCGTTTGCGCGATGGTCTCCGCTTTGACTCCCTCCACTTGGACTCCTCCGGCAGGTGGCAGCGCTAACTTCTGAAGTCCTCGAGGACGAGGTTTTGGAGGAATAGGAGGTTTGCCTGTATCAAAGAATAAAGTTCCACGTATAATACACAGCATATAAAGACGCTTAGCTGAAAATGCAGTGAACAATGGGTAACCTTTAATTATTAGAATTTAATGCATACCTGAAAAACAGCAATTGGAAAAAGGCGGGTCGGCCGGGGAATCGAACCCCGGGTGCCTGGGGCTCTTATGAGGGCTAAGGCCACTCCCCCTAGCCATTTCTAATTAAAAGGGTAACTTTTACTTATTAACTGCAAGTGAGTGTCTTTGACCTTCCTACAATTAACTGATAACACTCATTATGCCTGTGGTCTAAGTTTACACGCAAGGAAATACGGAAAGGCTTTTACGCAATGACTCATGAGCGATCAACATTGCTGATACGCATTTTTTTTTTAGCTCCTGGCAACTGGATGTGACAGCAATGCACCATTTTGGCACACACTGAATTATATTAGTAAATCTATCAATATACTGGAATCGCATCATCATCTTATTATTATACTGTATATATAATCATATGAAGTTATAAATTAAAATGGAGTATATCTGTCCATTTCAAAAGTACAGTAAACCCCTTTATGCGAAGTGCTTTTCTCTTATTTATGTGTAATTTCCCTTTATTATGTACACAAAATTGGAAATTACCCTATTACAACCAGCAGGCATTTTTGCTGTTCCCTCGAGTTCGTTATAACTGAAGTTTACTGTATTCATATATACATTCAAAATATTCATTCTTTAGGTTTGTAAATTGCACAGATTCCACCTGTCAGATTTTACTGTAATTCAACAATGCATGACTACATATGTAGTTGACCCGAAACAAGGGAAGAATGGAATATAGCGAGTTATACCTGGACCAGGCTCCGAAGATGACCTGGAGATGCCGGCACCTTCGCGGGTCGGTTCGGGTGACGCGGTGTCACTTCGGGTACTGCCGGAGTGCTGAGGGGTCTTTGGATCGTCCGGTAGGGCGTAAATGGTGAGGCTGGGACTAGTGGGACTCGGTGTGGTGTCCTTACGCTTCTTACGGCCGAAGTAACTCCTACGAACTTCCTCCAGCCTGTTCAAATCCTCGGCAGTCAACTTCTTCTTTTCTCGCTTCGGAGCGTCCTTCTTGGGCTTCTTCTTATCTTCCTTGTCCTTTCGCATGAAACTGAACATCTTGCCGATACGGGTTGCTGTTGAAGGAGAAGAAGCAAACATGGTTGTTGTTATTAGTTCCAGCTTTTGAAGGGAAATAAAATAAGTAAGTGGGTTTTCTTCGTTGGCTGCACCTCTTCTGGTGTTTGTAGGAGGGTTCAACCAGGGTCACCCAACGAATTCCGCACTTTTTCCCTATTGTTTCCTTAACAATTTCCTCCACCATCCTCCATATTTTAATAACGATTGGGTCAGTGAGAAAGAAAAGGTGACACATGTAGTACGCAATTAAAGTTTTTACGGCTCAGTCGCTTTACGAGACAAACATCGTTCTAATTTATTATGTCATTCACTCCTGCAATAAATTCCAAACTAATTTGCAACTAGATGACGACTCAAACTTGTTTTACATGTTTGGCGAAGCGTGCCACAAAAAATAAATATTAGTTCACCTTGAATAAAATTCAAGTTGATGTAACTCACCCGATCCCAGCTGCACCTAAGTATGAATTAGTTACAGTACTGACTTACAGCAAGCTTATAGTGCATTATTTATATACAATTTTGATAGCCTACTCAAGCATATATTTATCTGCAGCGACTTTCCCATGTGATTCCAGTAACCGTTCCCATATGCTCTTCAAGCAAAAAATGAAATAAAATTAGTGAGTTGGCCACTGTACTTTCATCTTGTTTTCGGCATACTTTAGTGCTTCTCAATCAATCAGCATGATTGAGAGTGTGGTATACGTAATCTTCAATTGCCTAACAAGAAAACTAAAAAGTGGGACAACATAAATAACCGACCCATGTATATGCAAATAACACGTTTATTGAGAATGACCGACTTCTCTCCAATTTTCCCAAGACAGACACGTCAAAAGCTAGCACCGATAACGATAAGAGGTCACACATAAACATGATATGCAATCACCACGTACCCGAATGGATAAAATCATGATAACATGAAAAAACTCCCACGTTAGGCTTACCTAAACCTAATCGATGCGCCAGATTTTCAGCTCCAAATATAATAACAGGAAAATTTACGAAACAACGGGGCAATGGAAATTGAGTTTCCAGTTAATCCTAACGCCCATCCGTTCCTGTGTTCATGAAATTCAAGGAAAAACACGTGACGGAGTGTGAATTTTGCGAACAGAAAACAGAAAGGTCGACGGTAGAAAGTTACTGATGCTGCGAGTTTCATAAATCAGAGCAAATATGACAAATTCAATTGTAATTGCGTTAACAAGCACTTCGTTAAACGAGATTTACCTATTATTTGCGCGTGGATGAGAAAAACATCGGACCGGCGGTGTGTCTCATCAGTCACTCCTTGGGTCACTCACACACGCCTGCATTCCATCTTCGAGTCCACCATGGCACATCCGGGACTTTGGAATCCAGGCGTCGTGCGCCTGTTGTTGTACTTCTCCAACAGATGGAGTCGCAGTCGGTCCTGTCAAAAATCTGAGCCGTTTCCATACACCCCCAAACCACGCAATGGGAAAGCGTTATTATTGCGATTACTGTGACAGATCTTTTCCGGACAGCGCCGATAACCGGAAGAAGCATCTGGATGGTGTCCAGCATCAGCGCATGAAGAAATTGCACTACGATTCTTTCAGAGGTATAGTACGCAATTTGTCTAGTGCACCGGTATGATTTCCACAAGTAGGCGGTGTTTGTCCTCGCGGGCGCCTATTGGATTGGTCATCAACTGATATGGGGCGGAGTTTTACCGGGTATTTACGGACTACTTTGTGTTCACAGATGCGTCGACCATATTGGCCGAAGAAATGGCGAAAAGGCCTTGCAAACGATTTCAGAATTTCGGTGAGGCACATTTCAGTTTTTAGCACATTATATGGCAATGTTTTAACTGCGGGATTGCCTATTTTTTCAGGAGAATGCGAATTCGGGGACAGGTGTCGATTTTCGCACTTGACGATCGAGTCCATCAGGTTCTTGGAATCGCAAGGTGCGAAGTTATTATGGAGCGCCACCTATGAAGCGAAAGCGCATTAACATGGGATGCATAATTAAATAAGCTATTCATTGGAAAATTAAAAAACAGAGAAGTCTTTGCAAACAGTTTAAAGTTACGGGCATTAATTTCCAAGAAATGCTACCTGTAATTTATGATTTCCATGTGCTTTTATTTTTATATTCGGTGGTCAAAGGAGCGCGAAACAATCCCATTTCTACTGTACTTTATTGTTTGCTTTTGTCAAAATCATGAATGGAAACTGATCTGTATTAAATTTCAGCTGCCTATGAGAAAATGGGAAATGCAGTGCAAATGTCAAATTGCGATGAACCAAGTGTAACAGTTTGGTTGGCAAAGAGAGATGCAGCTGAAACTCAATCAGAGAAACCTCAACAAATATCCATAGGTACGCACTTCACTTGCAATCTGAAACTGTGACACGTCAACGAAAAATATATAAGTTAGTGTGGTGCATAACTTATATTGTACAAAACAGAGGACCTCGCAGGTTCCAACTTCTGGAAGCTTCCCGCGCAACTTCAACACCTGCAGAACTTGCCACCATCCATCAGACCTCCGACTCTGCAAGACTTTCTGGAGAACGAGGTGAACACTTGGGGCTGACCAGACCTACGAAACCGCAACTTGAACGGCAAGAAAAATACGAAATGAAATGAACAAGTCCGACAACCGTGTCCTTTTTTGCGTGACGCTATACAACATTTGCGGACAATTTTATTGTTTCTATACACTAAATAGAAACGTTTTTGTTTTTCCGACTTGTACAGCAGTTTCCCTTCGGACCAGTTTGCGGCGTCCCCAAAACAACACCAATAAAATTTCTATAAAATCTTTTTCCTCTCGTATAAATACAAATTAAAAGTACAGCACATCAATGATCCGCGAAAATCTACACAACTGGGGAAGAAAAGAAGTCTGCGTGCGGTTGTGTGCATCGTGTGTTTTGTTCTGTCTCAAGATGTAGGTACAATGGAAGGAAGGAAGAGGAACCGAGATGGGTCGGAACGCTGCGAACTGACCAGAGTTCATAACGGTTATTAGAAAAACGGCGAACGAACAAAATATAAAAGGCAAGAGGAGAGAGAGATTAGAGAGGAGGAGAGTAGATTTGCTTGCAGACATGATGGCAAACGTTTGCTGCTCGGTGCGATTTCTTTTAAAAATATAAAACCTATGCGAATCGCGTTCGTTTGCTGCTCGCGCAACTCTCGCACTTGTTCACCGATCCGATCCGAACTTGCGATCCGTTTTTATAAAAGGGTGGCAGAAGGGAGTCTTCGTTTGTTTTTTGGAACGTGTTGCTTCAGGAAGCAAAGTGCTTTGGCGTAAAAATGCCATATCACAACATGGAGGCCGCAAAGAGCACGCGGGGTTACGGGACATCGCCGGCTCCGACGACGGGGGGTTTGCCGAAGCAGATACACCAAAACGTTGGACAAACCAGGTGAAATCGCCAAAGTAAAGGACATGGACAACAGTGTGAGTGTGAGAGTGTGTGTGGAAAACGCAAGCCACGTGGAAAGCAAAGGAACAAGGGACACACCAACCGATCACTCCAGGCCGTGGCGCCACCCGATCCCTTTGATATGGTTCCAGAGGGAGACACTGTTCTTTCGAGTGTGCGCATTGGAAATATTTGTAGGTATAGAGACAAAGATCACGGTAGAAACTCGTTTCAACAAAATCCGTCCCAAACCAACTGTCAAAATGTATTTTCACGTGGAGGTAATTAGTTTAAAATCACCAGTTACGGGCACTTTGCGTAGTAACTCAAACAAACCCGCAGGGGAAATGTAGGGAAATAGACGACTGCAATTAATATACATATTTGGTTGAAACGAGTTTGCAGCGTTGAATGAAAGATGAGCGCATCACACCCTCATCGCCGGAGAAGAAAAGGGAAGACAGAAGAGGCAGTCTCTCCCCGCCCACCCCTCGTCCATCCAGTCGTTTTCATCATCGTATTTATAAATAAAATAACATCTTTCGACGTGTTCATTTTTAGAGTCGAGCGAACGCTTATTAAAAACACACCGACACGATGCAATGTACACACGCCATGCCACCACCCACTCGACTCACTACCTGGACTGCGAATGCGAATGCAAATCCAAGTCCGTGGGGTTGGCTACGGCTGCCGAGGCCCCTTGCGTCTCTTTCTTGGGGGTCTTGGCGGAGTGATGCCCCTCGCCTCGGCCCTGCACTTGGTGAGGCTCCAGCAACGAGTTCTCGGCGGGACTCGGCGCGTTCAGTTTGCTATGGCTGTGGACGGCCGGGGAAGCCGAATGGCTCCTCAGCTGACTGGCGGAGCCCAGGCCGGTGACCGTGTGGTTGGGCACCACTCCTGAAGACGGCGACGATGGGATGAGGGGAGGCGGAGGCACCCCGACCACCGAGTTCAACGGGGACCCGTTCTTGGAGGAGGACCGTCCAGGGGCACCAGTCAGGCCGGCCACCAGCGGGAAGAGGCCGGCGTTCAAGAAGCTGCTGGGGTCCGCGGCCCCAGGCCGAATCCCGCCAGACTTGTTGGCCCTATCGTAGGCTGCGGCAGCGGCCGCAGCCACCGCGTTGGCATGTGTCCTATCCCTTTCGAGCTGGAACCTCTCGGCATCGAGGTGATGGCGGGCGTAGTCCTGCGGGTGCCCCTGCGGCACCACGTCGCTCCGCTCCCTGAACATCATCGGTGTCATCGGGTTGAACCTGGGCATCATGTGATCTCGCTCCCGCTCCATGTCCCTCATTTCCAAACGGTGAGGCGGGTGGTGCGTGTGAAAATCCAAACTACGGTAGTTGAGTGGGTCGACCACAGCTGACGGCCACACTGCGAGGTGGTGTGCCCGGTCCAGGGCGGATCCCGCGGCGCCCACGTGCCCCTGCGGATGAGGAGGGTGCTGATGAGGAGGAGGTGGGATGCCGAAGGATGGCGGAGGAGGGGGACCGGTAGGTGGCACTCTGTTCCTGTCCAGCATGGCGTGCGGCAACGGCAGAGTCCTAGCCAGGTAATTGTTGGCCAGCGCCGCGTCGGCCATCCGCATTTCCCTCTCCCGGTCTCGTTGTTCCCGTTCACGTTCCCTTTCCCTCTCTCGCTCCCGTTCCCTTTCGCGGTCCCGTACCGACGGACCCGAAGGGATGACCACCACATCCTCGTCCTTCTTCGGTTCCTCCTTGATCCTGACGTCTGCGCCCACACCGACTGCCTGCGCCGGTACTTTAGGCGCGCTGGTGTTTAGGATGTTGTCGAAGGCACTGCTGTCACTCTTGGGGAAGTCCCGGTCCCTGGCACGGGAATCCGTCGACGAGTTGTGGGCCCTTACGGGGGACCTAGAGCCGTCCCTTCTGTCTTTGGGCCGCTCCCTGGACCTTACGGTCACACCTCCATCGTCTCCGTTGCGAGAGTCGAAGCTCGGAGTTGCTCGGTGCAAGGCCCTCGTCTCGCGATCCCTGTGCGGTTGTGACACAACACCAGGAAATAGCAGTTAATAATCTTGAAACACGCGACGTAAACCTCGGATTGCTTACCGCTCTTTCTGCTGCTGCCTCTCCGCTTCCCTCTCACGTTCGCGTTCGCGTTCGCGTTCTTTCTCGCGTTCACGCTCCCTCTCCATCTCGCGGTTCTTCTCCAGCTCCGCTGCAGCTTTCCTCTCCCTCTCGCGTTCCCTTTCGCGATGTTCCCTGTGTTCCCTCTCGTGCTCTTCTCGCTGGTGTCTCTCGCGGTCCACCTCCGCTTTCGTCACCCACGAAGGGGACATACCTGACGTGAATGAGGCTGCGGCCGCTGCCCTCCGAATCTGGTTCCACTGTTCTTGTTGCATGGGGAACGACAGATTTGCGAGGCCTGCCAGCTCCCGGGTGCCTCCTGAAATCAAGTCCCTCTTCAACATCGGCTCGTACTTGGCCACCTCCGCGGCATCCGCCCTGGATAGGAACCCACCGAGAGAGCCCAGGCCGCCGAAGCTGTTCACGGCTCCACCGAAACCAGCGGGATGATAAGCCGGCCGCGCAAACGGTGACACACCTGGTGCTGCAAAACAAGACACTTGCCGAGTTAAAAAGAGAAGATGGTTTCACGACTTAAAGAGAGCAACTTACGCAGGTGTGCAGCGTTGGGACCAAGGAAACTGTTGTGGTGCATCGCGGTCTCGAACGGTGCCCTGGGATGGCCGGCCCCTACAATTCAAGGAGGATGAGAATGGTGTTCGCACACGGACACGTCAACTCTTTCTTTAGGGGTGGAGTTTACTTTTGTAGGGCCCACCTGGTCCGATGAGGGAAGACGCTGGCGAGGACGTGAGCGGGATCTCGTGTCCGTGAGGCCGGTGAAGCGTCGGGAAGATGTGACTTGGCTGGCGTATGAGATCGGCAGCTTTGGCCGCCGCGGCTACTGCGGCCACCGCGCCGGCACTCACCTTGTGAGCCTCAGCCTGCTGCTTCTGCTGATGGTTATATATCTCCCACGCGATTCGCACGTGCATGGCACACCACCGACCCGACTTCTGCGCAACAAAGCAAAACGAATATTCACATTTACCAGCTACGATAGTTCTTTTGGCGTATCGCTGAATGAGCAACAAAAGTTCAGCGTGACCGTGGTCAAAAATGTTACTTTTATATTGATTCCACGGTACAAGGTGTTGGAAAGGAACCTGGACTGGCAGTGAAATAATTACATGGTATAAGACTATACAATAGCAGGCCAACAGTCGCATTCCGTTTTCAACTCCTTGTTCATTATTTGATTTAAAAAATAAACGTTTTCAGTAACTATATATTATGGAAAAAATGAAGATTGAATTTAGCAAGCATGAAATTATTCAGATGATGAAAGCCAGCGCAAAGTAATGTTATATACTGAAGCATTTAAACTTTCGTTAGACACAACTCTATTAGTTGTTGTTTATTAAACCTGCCCAAGTAACAATGTTAGAGAATGAACAAAAAAAAAGAGGAGGAAATGTAAAAGAAAAGTCACTAGAAATTTGCACCATTGCTGGGGGACACCTACCATGTTCTTGTTCTTTTCTAGTTGACTCATCTGCGGAAAGAAAAGCGAGCTTACATTTTGGCCACGACAGTGTCGGTTGTCGGTTGTGTCCCCACTTAATCTATTTCACGTATTACAGTTAATGGCAGAGGCATCGTTAATCAAGCGGCAACAGAGCAAAAACCCAGCAAATTATCAAGCGTTAATTCGCCACAAACACACGCAAAAGGTTTGCTTGCCACGTACACCGACAGTTCTTCGGCTCCATCCTAAAGTGACATTACTCTCGGCTCTTACCTTTGGCTGGAAAGCAGCCACCGGGTTTGGAGGGTTAAAAGGCGTAGATGAAGGGCCAGCAGACGGAGGATTGATCAGAGAAGAAAGACCCGAATACGCTGGCAGTCCCATCTGAAAACCAAATCAAGACAGTCAAATAATGCGCACACGATACCCTTGTCAACGTCGCATCACTGGGATGCTTCTACTCACCGTTTGTCGGAAGTAAGGCGTGTCCAGCTTTGGGATCTTGTCAAACTGGATAAGAAAGACAACTGTGTTACCGTGACCGTTAATAAGAGATACGAGCAGATAGCCGAGGTGTCTTTTTTACCAGATGAGATGACGGCGAGGGTACGAGTGCGCTACCCAGCGGCGGTGGCGGCATCAGGTGACTGTGCTGGTGAAGGTGCGTGTGTTGGTGCTGATGCTGGTGCATCTCGGTACGCAAGTAAGGCGGCAGGCTCATGGCCCTCTGCTCCTGAGAAGCCAAGAACCTGCTGTCCAGCTCCCTCCTCAGCAGATCCGACTGATCCGTGACCGAGGCTCTTGGCGAAAGCCGGTTGAAAGCTACAGCACGGTAACCGGAAAGGTCAAGCGACACGTCGCGATAGCAGACAATGCGTGAAGACCGGTAACACTTACGGCCCTGGGAGAAGAGGGCGTCCGCGACGAACGGGTTGGGTGCCGTGGACGTTGCTCCCAGAGGTAATCCCGAGGAAGAGAGCGGAGGAGGGATGGGTTGCGCAAACATGCCCGGATGAGGGTGCGCGTGCAGCGGCGAGAACTGCGAAGTGTGGTGGTGGCTATGGCTGTGACTGTGGCTGTGACTGTTGTGCAGCGACAGAGCGAAGTTCTGCGCTGCGGGAGGCGGTGGCGGTGGTGTGGGTCTCGGCGCCGGCGCCGGAGAAACGTGCGGTCCTGGCCCTGGTCCACAGTGTCCTCCAAGAAGCGGAGGAGGCACCGGAGTTACTCCCGAGCTGCAAAGAATAAAGGCAAAATCCCATATGAAAATCTCATCGCAAGCGTAGTCTCATAAGTCCAGTGCCGCTGGAAAGAACGTACCTGGCCCACGTGGATGCTTTCGAGAAGGACAGACTAGTGGACGTGAAAGAGACAGCGGCGTAACCCGTACTGCTGCTGCTGTTTCCACTGCTCGGAGTCACACTGCTCCGGCTCAGGCTGCTCACGTTACTACTGCGGCATAAAAGAGACGGAGGGCCGTTAGTTGAATTCGCCAGCATAATTGACGAAATAGTGTAACGTTACCTGTAGCTTTGAGTATCCCTGGGAGGAACCGGGCTGTGATTGTGAGTGGAACACAATGGTAATATCGAAGACGCGGAAGCAGACGACGAAGAGGCGGTCGATGTGGGCGGCACCGACACAGGGGGCGTGGGAGTGTGAGGGGCGTGAGGAGTATGCGTGGGCGGGGTCCTTTCCCGCTGCAACTGCAGGAGGTGCAGCGAAGAGGGCGGAGGACTGTAAGGCGGTCCCCTGGGAGGCGGAGGGGGCGGTGGAGGCGGCAAATGTTGCGAAGCCGGAGGCGGAGGAGGGGGCGGTGGCAACGCCGGTTGTTGAGGATGAGAAGGGGGCGGGGCGGGTGGAGGAGGAGGCAGAGGTAGCGACCCTGCCGTCGCCGTGGGCGTGGTCGGAGGCTGGACCTGGGGCGTTGGCGTCGACGAAGACCCTGCAGCCACTCGCTGCCGATGATGATGGTGGTGGTGGTGGTGGTGATGAGGATGCCTGGGGGAGGAGCAAGGGGGCGTGGCCGCGGCGCTCGGACCAGACACGATCACAGACCGAGAGGAGGCGGGGCTGGGTGGGGCAGGGGAGGGCGAAGACTCCACGCCCGTCCTGGACACTGGGGCGTTTGCGTGCGCCACGTGTCCGCCTGGGGGCGTCAGGGGAGGAGGCACCGGATTCGGATACGCCCCGTGATGGGCGTGTTGCTGATGCTGCTGATTTTGCTGCTGCTGATGTTGATGTTGTTGCTGTGGTGGTGGCGGCGGTAGTTGCTGTGGTTGTTGTTGTGGTGGTGGTTGTTGTTGTTGTTGTTGCTGCTGCTGATGCTGCCCCGCTCTATGGTGATGATGGTGGTGGTGGGCTTGATTGGGGCTGGAACTGGAGAAAGGGTTGTGCGCGTGATGGGGGTGAGGTAGGTAGGAGTGTCCGTGGGAGTGGGCGTGTATGTGGGGGCGGTGATGATGGGCGGGGGTTGCGGAGGAGGCGGTGTTGGGTGTTGCCGCTGTCGACACGGACGCCGATGAAAGGCGGCCGAGGGCGGTGGGCGGTGGTGTGGGGGAAGGGGTGGGCGAAGGTGCCTCGTGGATCCGGGGCCCGTTGTGAAGAGCGGCGGCGATGGGCGGGAAAGAAGTGTGAGGGGCGGACGTAGGGGGCGCTGTGGCAGCTGACGGGTTAACCAGGTTGCCAGCAGCGCCTCTGTCGACCAGCGGCGAACAACTCCTGCTCACGCTGTTCAGGAACGTTCCGATATTGGCACTGGCGTTTGTTCCTGTGCCGCTACTGCTACAGTTGTTGATGTTGCTGCTGTTATTAATATTAGTAGTATTGTTGCTGCTGTTACTGCCGTTGTTGTTGCTGTTGTTCCGGGGGTGGTGGTGATGATGGTTCGGCGCTTCTTCTGTAAAAAAAGAAGAGAAAAACAATAACTTTTAATTCGAATACCCGAAGATGACATCAAGGATGACATCATCTTGAAGCGCTTATGTGACGTCATCTCCATAACAATTCGTCCAAGATGGCGCCGGTTTCGTTTTTTGTTTTGCGATTATCTGAAATTCCGGAAATCTCGTTGGATATTTATGTCGCGAAAGAGTCTTCAACTGCACTGCAATAACTGCTCTTGAAAAGTATAAGGGCTTTCTTTACGTACGAAAGACGACGACTCCGATTTTCATCGACTTCCAAAATGGCGTCGAACGCGATCGATACGGTTTGTAGGGGGGAAAATGGAGTGAAAAATATCGGTTCGATTGGGGGGAAATGGTGGCAAGGAAATTCGGCGATAAAAGGAAGTGATGACGGTCGTGGAGAGGTGGCACAGGGCGCGATCGAGTGGAAGATGAAGAAAAAGAAGGGGAAAGAAAGCGAAGGGAGCCAAAAAAAATGACATTCGCAAATCGATTGGAGAGAGAGAGTTTGAAGCAGAAGCGCCGTCAATGCGGGGTTAGTTGACTTGTTCGAGTGTTTTAGCTGCAAAAAAAGCCGGTAGAGGGGAATTTTACGGTCGTGAAGCAGTGAACATCACCGTTTCAACACCGATTTAGTCCTTTTTACAGACCGCCTATTTCCGTCCGAGGCATAAAAAACGAGCAAAAAGTAGTGAAGATGAGGGACGCTAGAGGGCGCGCTCATCGGAGCTAGAATAGAGTCCCTATATACAGGGACCCTAAGCTAGAACAACGGAATAATTTTTGACATGCTCAACCCCTATCTTTGCCCTATCATTTGCCAAAAAATCCAGATATGCTAATTGAGATAAACGTGACCGAAACTAACTGAAGACAGCAAGTGGGCTGAAGATAGCTGATGAGCATGTCCAAAAATTGACAGCTGGGGCACTATGGGAACTTGATAACAAAAAATAAACTCCAGAGTAACCGCTAGATGGCGACATGGGACACTCCTTTTTAATACTAAACTGCGTTCTGGTATAAGAGCGAACTCGATTGCAGCAACGTGATTGGGTAGGCTTCATTACCGAAAAATTTCCCATCTCCCATGTTAAATTTTCTGCGCCGGCACTTTTTCTTCGGAGCGCCACCTGTCGAGAGCACGAGGCGAAACGTAACCTATTGGCTGGATGGGACTATTTTTCGCCGGCGCATTTGTTTTTGGGCGTAAACAGTCTCCAACCAATCGCATTGCTGCAATTGAGTTCGCTCTTATACCAGAACGCAGTTTAAACGCAATTTTGCCGTCAGAATGGCACAAACGTGCGAGCCGCCATCTTGGAATCTTGAAGTGATGCTATTGGCCGATACCATTATTGTATTCCTCCGCTGTGAGAAGGCACAGACCATATATGGGCATTTAGGTTGTACCTTATGCTTATATGGAGTATACATGGTGAGAATTAGGGCGTGTTTTCCACGCCCCCGCAGTGAAGCGCTGCTGGAGTCGTTAAGGGGTCGCTGCGTGGAGGACAACCGCCGCCAGTACGGCGATCATCGAGTTTGGTGCGTTTTCGCGGTTTTGAAGGGCCCGTTTATATCACATACAGTAAAGTACTATGAACAGGGTTCGTACGAGTGTTATCCACTTAAAAGTGCTTTGAAAATTATAATTTCCAATGCCCCGAAGGCTGACAAATTACTTTTATAGCAATATATTCCTATGTAACTATATAGTTACTTTGGACCGTTTCGATATCTAAACATACTTGGGTATTTATCTAGCAAAATGCAATTCTATTTTATGAAACATCACTTGTGTTATCCAGATAAATTATGCCTTGCAAATTACGATTTTTATACAGAGAATCAGGTTTTTTTTACACAAAAATGTAGAATATTGCAAATTCATGGAAGTGTTAATTGGTATATCCCATTATATTATTATTGTTATATATTATATTAACATTATATTATTTATATTTATATTATTATGGTGTACCAATTAGCATCTCCATGAACTTGCTATATTCTAGATTTGCGGTGTCAAAACTTGCAGATC